>UNSF01000136.1:82500-222610 GCA_900538255.1 Ulva mutabilis
ATACAGTTTTCAACGATTCAGATGACAGCCATGTTGTGTCTGTGACTGGTGACTCTGAGTGTGGTCTTGAGTATGTCAGTGCCTGCTTGGTGTGGGTGTGTTAGGCATGTGGATGGGCTGGCTGAGTGGCCCACGAACATGTAACCTGCGCATTGATCAACATTGATAGGTTTTGCTGCAATGCGTATCAAGTACTATTGTTTTACCAGATGGTAGTCGTGATGCACAGCATAAATAGTCCGCAGCGCATCACACGGCCACACGCTATGAACATGGACAAACGTCGACGTTGCGAAAGCCTGGCATAGATTGAGCTATCGTATATTAATACGTGATCAGGGGTACTATCTGGCACGGCGCGATGCCGCGCACTGGCAATTTGGCACAGGTGCCGCACGATGCCGAGGAGACGCTAAGCGGCATCCGTTCGCTTAAACACCAAAGCAGCGCCTGTACGGGATGTGTACTAATAACTGGGAAGTATGTGAACTCACCGTGGCATCTGTTAGGCAAGAAGCATCGCAAACGTGCCCTGTTGGCTCCCAGACGGTTTACTACCTGCAGACCTCGTCGACGTCCACTGGGCGACCGTGCACACACAGCTAGCTATATACCAACTCACCGTAGCTGTTATGGATCTAAGTTATGTATGAAAGACAGTTTCTCGCGCGCAGAGTGCGAGGAAAATGTCTACCGGCATGACTGCCCGACATGCCAGTGGAGACAGAACATGCCTGTCACGACCGGAGACATAATCAGGTCAAACACGACCGATCCCATGGACACCTATACAAATATCCGAGTAAGTACGCGCGTTCGCGTGCGAGGAATTGCACCTGTGGCATGTTGCGAGCTCCGTGCCGTTGCACACGCATGCTACTTTGCGGGTCTAATGCATAGCGCCAGCGAAACGCACAGCACCCGCGGATGTCGCATTTGCTTTACAATAAAGTGCAGAGTTTGTGTTACACGGAGATGAACGCAATGGCCCGACAGCGAGGGCAACAGCAGGAAAGTAGACGGCCAAAACCCCCGAAAGCAGACAACAGCAACAAGCAACAACTGTCTCAGGTGAAAAGCCACAACGAACCGACACAGCCGACACAACCACACCCACGCACCATGATGGAATGCTCCAGTGGGGCAGGATGGAGTGGGGGTGCTGCTGTAGGGGGGTCGGTGGTGGCTGGTTTTGCTGGGGTGGGCAGTAGTACGGTGGTGGTTGTTGCTGTGCGCGGTTGTGGCGCGGGTGCCGTAGTGGAGGGGTGCGGGAGTGCGCGTGCGTGTGGGTGCGTGGGTGTGGTTGTGTCGGCTGTGTCGGTTCGTTGTGGCTTTTTCGCCTGGGAGAGTGATTGCTTTTTGCTGGTGTCTACTTTCGGGGGTTTTGGCCGTCTACTTTCCTTCCGTTGCCCTCGCTGCCGGGCTATTGCGTTCATCTCCGTGTAACACCCACGCACCCACACGCATGCGCACTCCCGCACCCCACCACCACGGCACCCGCGCCACAACCGCACACAGCAACCACCTGCCAAACTGCGTGTGGCAGATCTAGGCTTTAGGCAACTGAGTGCAAGCTAGTCGTTGGTGTGGCCGCAGGTGCAGTGCAGCAATGCATGCATGAGACTGCGGGAGTAGGACGTTGATGCATAGATTTGCATGGTGATCAGCAAGTTCGCTGTCACATATAGGACTGACTGCCAGTTCACCAGTCGTTGTGTTTGACTGGCTGAATGGCAGGTACGTGTCTCTTGGACTTTGTTTGCATACTGCTGTGAGTTGGCACTGATACCTAGGACATTGATTGTGCTGTGTGCGAAGTGCAGGCTGTGACGTTGCATGTTGCTGCGGGCGAACATCGTAGACTCACAGTGCACATTCTGTCACAGGTTATGGGGCCCGTCACGAGAGTGTGAACCCGCTGCACACAAATTCCGTAGTTGTGCCGTAACTGGGCAACAAATCCCGACGCAATACGTAACTGTTTGCGTGGCCAGGCCGTAACTGGGTGGCAATATGGGGGATGTCGGATTTGGCAGTGGCGTGGGTCGGATCCAGCAGTTGGGGCGGGACGGTAACTTCCGTCAGTGGTTCGCCCACATGGAGGCAGCCCTCACCATGAAGGGGTGGGAAAGATGGCTGACCGAGGAGCCAGCTGAGGATGATGACGCCGGGGTAGCCGAGGACAGGAAGGCTAGGGCGGTCATTAAGTTCGGTCTGAAAGAAGCGTTGTTGAGAACGGTTCAGGGCGCGCAAACAACGATGGCGGCGTGGCAGGCGCTGCATCATGAGCATGAAGGGAACCAATACATGCGCAGACACTCCCTGTTGCAGAAAGCAAACGACCTGCGACAAGGAGATAAGAGTGTCCAAAAGTACATTGATGAGGTCTTGATGCTCCGCGAGGACTTCGAGGACGCGGGCATGGAGGGTCAGGAAACTCTTCTTGTCAGTCAGTTTGTCAAGGGCATAAGACCGACCTTGGGAAGTGTGGTTGGGCCACAACTGGGCGCGGATGTGCGGCTTGGAGCGTCATTGGAGGTCATCTGCGATACCTTCAAGGATCTCGTAACATTTCTGCCAGAACGAAAGTTAACAGGGCATGCGGCCGCGGCGCGGGCTCCGACGCAGGGGCCATGCCACTACTGTGGTAAGGATGGCCACAGATGGCGAGCATGCAGAAAGAGGAAAGATGACATGTCTGCGGGTCGGGAAATGAAGTGGTTCCGGGATCAGCAGCGTGAAGGGGCAGGTGGCAAGGAGAGTTCTCAGCCCGGAAAAGCACTGTCGGTCAGGGCAGATGCAAGAGTCGCAGCGGCGACTGTAACGGTCCGTGCAGATAGGCCGGACATGCTAGTGTTCGACACAGGCGCGACTCACAACTTTGTGTCGTGATCCAGCCATGCACAGGACTACGGAGACCATGCATGGTGGCATACACAGGACTACGGAGACCATGTATGCATGGATGCACGGTGCTGATCCGGAGTGGCTATGGGACGCCATGCACCGATGGCTTACCATATGCACGAGCAATGCATGCTAGATTGCGTGCTGCATACAATGATTCTGATCGTATCCGTATGAGACGTTTTGGTTGAACGCTTATATAGGCTCTCCTGATCAAAGTGTAATCACTCTACTCTGCCAAAGACTCACGTGCTATAATCCAAGACTGAGAGCGCACTGTCACAGCGGAGGCCTGTACACCAGCCAGGTATGTGACAGCGCGACCCCCTGCGCATGGCTACGCCATGCTTAGATCCCACAGTGCCTACGGGCTACGGTCTACTGAATTACGACATGGTATCGTTGATGTTTGTGGGTATTCTAGCGATGGTTGTATGCTTGCGATAGAGTCCAGGGGTCTACGGCTACGGCTGAGCGTCCCGATGAGCGATTCACACCGCTCTAGCGTTTAGCTGTAGAGTCCGTAGAGAGACTAGAGTACACAGATGCATAACGCTACGGCTGGACTGCATTCTGTCAGGGTACTGGTCTCGCAGAAAGGCCTACGGGTCTGCGTGTCCTGCGACGCACGAAGGTCGTGTTGCAGGATGCCACCACGCCGAGAAGTCCCAATGGCATCTCGCCAGGGATCTATTGGCTCTGACGGCGAGGATGGAGAAGAAGTTCGTCCTCGCCACCACACACGTTCCACAGCGCGCCGCGAGCAGGCCGCGGAGGACCAGTTCGTGACCTATTGGGAAGAACAGCGCGTTGGGACCTACGGGTATCCCAATGCAGGTCCTCTGCAGGCAGCATTGCCGGGAAATGCTGATCCTACGGGGGAAGCAGGAGCTCAGGCTGCGGCGCAAGGAACACAGCCAGCACATCTCGCAGCGCCAGCTGCGTGGATGACCCAACAGATACCGCCTCCGATACCGCAGCCTTCGCAGGCTGCGATGTCATCAGGAGTACCAGCTACGGCTGGATCAATTGACGTAAGCACGCTAGCGCAAGCGCTGTCGCTTGCCATGCCCAGGCCAATACCGGGGAAATCTCTAGTAGAGAAGAACAGATTTCCGGTGTGGCACTATAAGACTGATCACTTCCGAGTATTTAAGAAGGAGGTAGAGAGCTGGGCGAAGATGGTGGGTGAGAGTAGCCTGCTAGTCAATGATCCGCTTGCTCAGAGCAGCCAGGCTCATGAGCAAGTCATGCACTGGTTGTTCACCACACTGCCAAAGGAGGATAGAGACTTCGTGGCAGACTGTAGTTTCGTCCATGAGGTCTGGTCGTTGCTGCATGCTAAGTATATGCCATCAGTGGAGGTAGAAATACAGAAGCTGTATCACCAGCTCAGCAGTACCCAGCAGGCTGGCAAGCCGCTGGAGAAGCATGTGAATGAGGTGGTGGGCATAGTAAACCAGATGAGAGGACTGGGTGAGACTGTGTCTGATCAGTTGTACAGATCACGGTTGCTGGCAGTAGACAAAGAGTACAGCCTGTTGCAGCCCATGCTGCAGGCCATGCCAGTGCAGCAGATAGTGTCTACGCTGTTGACACATGCCCAGACGAACAGCAAGCAGGGTCCGTCGCGATTCCCACGGGACGATCGCGGTGGACAACAGCGCCATGGGGGACGTGGGTACCGAGGTGGACGCTACGGTGGTCGCCAAGGTTCACCCCCACAGGTAGCAGCTGTGGGAGCAGGGGCAGCAGGGGGAGCAGAAAAGAGGAAATGCTTCAACTGTGATAAGCCTGGACATGTGCAAAAGGATTGTCCATTGCTCTCCGCAGAGGTCAAACAATTCCTGCAGAAGCAAGCAGCTGCAGGGCGAGGCCGTGGCAGAGGCCGCGGTGGCCCTCAGGTAGCTGTAGTTGACCTAGATAAGCTGCGAGCTGACTGTGCTGATGGGCCGTCTCCCAACATGCCGTACACTTTCCTAATAGATAGTGGCTCAGACATAAACATATGCTTTGACTATGATATGTTTTGCGAGATCAAGCCACCAGATATGCCGCAGTGTCAGCCTCTTGACCAGGGCAGGCTAGACATGTATGGTGTGGGCACGATCAGAGCTAATCTGGGAGAGTATGTGAGTGCACAGGGCACTATCACACCAGTAGACATAGAGTTGACCAACGTCTACTGGGTGCCGGCCAGTCCTATCAACATCCTTTCAACAAAGGAGTTGAAAAAGTCTGAGATATACTTGCATACGGGCAAGCATGCAAACCGGGTAGTGATGCCTGGGTTTCATGACCAGAGCTATGGGTTCCACAGGAACTGTGAGCAGGGTGAGGATGAGGATGGAAAACCTACTCTGACATGGTTCTGTGGGAAAGGCAGGCCGATATGGCAAATGCGACCGGTAGATAGAGGAGCAGCCTGGACAAGTGCGAATAACTTGTTTCATAGGAATGGGAAATGGGTACGTGAGCAGCAGCAAGTTGCTGCGGTGACCGGTGTACCGAATGAACAAGGTTATTCCTTTCAGGTTGATCCATCATTCCTAGTGCATATCGCTTTTCACCATGCTGGCAATCGGGTACTCCAGTTGATGAGAGACAACCCACAACTGTATGACCTGAAGATGCTGAAACCTACGGGGGTAGCGCTTCAGTGTCATGGTTGCCACGTGGCTGAACAGAGAAGCGGCGATAGAGCACAGCACGGGGGCAAGGTGACGGAGAATGCCACCTATGCTGGGGAAGTGTTGCATGCTGATCTAGCAGGGCAGATCAAGCCAGTAGGAATCGGGGGTATGAACTACATCCTGGTAGTGGTGGATGAGTACTCCCGGTACTCCCATGTGATTCCGTTGAAGTCCAAGAGTGGGGCTGCGGAAATGATATGCCTGCTGATTGAGCGAATCCGCACTCAGATCGTGTATGATAGAGAGGTTGGGGTGCGGAGGCTGCACACTGACCAGGGTGGTGAGTTCAGCTCTAACCAGCTGGCTCAGTACCTCGCGTGGCGTGGCATTGAGCACACGTACACTGCCACGGGCCAGCATGAGTCCAATGGAATGGTGGAGAGAAAGATCGGTGTGCTAAACAGGAGTGTGAGGGCAAGCCTGCTGCAAGCAGCTGTGCCTGCATTTCTGTGGCCAGAGGCGTATATGTGTGTGAACCATGCGCATAACCTGACGCCTAGCACAGCTCTAGAGGGTGTTAGGCGGAAGGAGGCCAAGCAGAAACTGGAGGAGAGACATGTGCAGACCAGTCGTGACCCGTGGTCAACGAATGAGGCTGTGAGAGCTGCACAGTTGCAGACGAGGAGGGCTCAGGCTCAGCAGATGAGTCTGCAGGCTCTGGCTGATGAGGGTATGGCCAGGGGCGATGGGAAGTTTGTCGCCCAGTGTGTGAAGAATGTTGATGTCAGACAGATTGTGCCATATCTGTTATGGTTCAGGAATGTGAGTGAGGACACGTTCCATCTGGTGGTGGCCCAGGTGAAGCCTTTCGGGTGTCCGATGTATGTATATGCTCGGAGAGAGGACTTCAGACACCTGGATGAGAGAGGAGTGCTCGGTTTCTACATGGGACCGGGTGCTGGTCCTCACATGGATAGAGCTTACGTGAAGCGAGGGAATGGGGGAGCAGTGCGTATGTATAGGCATACGGCTTCTCCACCAGCTCTGCTGAGAGAGTTCGCGAAACGTTTCCACATGTCGGAGCAAGCTACGGTGGATCCGGTCATGTTGGAGAACTACGAGCTGGGAGAATTCGAGATCATGCCCGATGAGCATACTCGTGTAGTACCTGACGTTGGTTTCTTGCCCAACATGCAGAAATGGTTGAGATCAACTAGTGTTAGGGCAGTGCGACCACCAGCCAGTCGTGATCACATGATGCCAGAGAGGGGCAGAAATGTGGATTGGGCTGAGGGGGAGCATCCAGCGCTGGGGCACACACACTGGGAACCAGGCAGGCAGTTGCATCGGCGCTATGTGCCGGATGATGAGTTGCCTGAGGGTGAGCCGCCGTTTTCACCACGTGTTTTAGGCTCTGAGCTGATAGCCAGGCATGAGCGGTGGCACACGCCTGAGATCAGTGAGGCAGTGGTGACAGCGCGTTGCGCTTACACGGCCGAGGATTGTGTGAACAGGGTACCGCACTGGGAGTATGATGCGGTTCAGCAACCATCCGGTCCGCACAATGCTGAGATGCGACCGAGAGATGTGATCCCTACGCGGGATAGAGCAGTGCTGGATTTGAGTGGCTGCCGCATTGAGCCACAGGGTAGTGAGAATGATGAGTCTGAGGGGGAGGAACAGCCAGGGGCTGCCAGTGACTCTGCTGAGTCATTCTCAGGGGCATCTGAGCCCTCAGGATCTCGGTCTCGATCGCGCTCGCGTTCACCGCAGCGAGTCCAACGGTCGATGGGCAAGGCGCCGAGTGAGCCACCCCCACCTGCGAAATCTGAAGACCACGGGATGTACAACCGATGGCAAGGGTCAGCGGTGTCAGGACGTGCAGTACGCTGGGAGCATGATGAGCCACGGCATATGCCACAGCGTGTTGATAGTCAGGGGCAAGGCAAGCTACGGCATGTGCCTAGTGGAGTAGAGGCAGGCGGAGCTGGCTCAGGGGGAGAGTTAGCACCAAGTGCCGCAGGAGGCAGCGGAGAACATCTGGATCCACCACAAGAGGTGAGGGTTCGATGGGTTCCAAAACCTTTCAAATTGATTCGCAAAACCTTAAGACCTGCTGTCCATGCTGTGGGAGTGAATGAAAGTGAGAATGCTGCTGTTGAGCGCATTTCCCCGGATGATGCACGTGAGCATGATGATGCTGGGAGCTCCACAGTAGTCCATATGGAGAGTGACGTCGGTGATCTGGCGGATGGAGTGTTTGCTACGGCTGACAGTGTGACTCCTGATGCAGAGAACACGACGGGGCAGGAGGTGATTCCGAGCAGTGGCAAGACTGCTAGCCGCAGTGAGTCCCGGTGTGCAGCTGCTGCGAGGAAGACGGTCAAAGCTGTGCTGGACGATCCAACGGTGAAGCAAGCCATGAGAGGCTGCCATCGTGAGCAGTGGATCATAGCAATGCTTGATGAGTTGACCTCCTTAAGGGAACATGATGTGTTCGAGTTAGTCAGGTGCCCAGCAGGAGTGAAGCCTGTGACAGGCAAGTGGGTGCTTAAGATTAAGCGAGGAGCACAGGGTGAGATTGAGCGATTCAAAGCTAGATATGTAGCCAGGGGATTTACGCAAGTTGAGGGCGTAGATTTCTTTGAGACATGGGCACCTGTGGGCAGTTATGCTACCTTCAGGGCTCTGTTGTCTGTCTGTGCTGTAGAGGATCTGGAGACGAGACACATAGACATTAAATGTGCTTTCCTGAATGGTGTTCTGGAGGAGGAAGTGTATGTGGCACAACCTCCTGTACTGGATGATGGGTCTGGTATGGTGTGGCGTCTGAAAAAGGCGTTGTATGGTCTGAAGCAAGCTGCCAGGGAGTGGCATAAAGCGCTTGCAGAGCTCTTGTCGAGAATGGGCTTTGTGAGATCAGCCAGTGACCCCGCACTGTTTATTTGCAAAATAGGACGATGTCTTATTTTCCTATGGGTCGATGATCTGTTGATCTTCGGTCGTAAGGAGCAGATGGATGATGCCATCAGCAGGATCCTTGAGGCATTTGAGGGTCGTGACCTGGGGGAGCTGGGATATGTGCTGGGTATGGAGGTCATACGTGATCGGCTTGCTCGCACTATCACCATAACGCACAGAAAGAACATCAGGGACATGCTGGAAAGGTTCAGTATGAGTGAGTGCAGAAAGGCACCAACGCCGTTGGTACCAAAGCAGAAAGTGTTTAGTCTGAAGGATGATCCTAGCCAGGAGAAGGCTACTGTCGCAGAGCATAAGAGGTTTATGCAAGCCGTAGGAAGCATCCAGTATGTGGCTGCTGTGTCGCGTCCTGATATTTCCTTTCCGGCCAATGTCCTGGCCAGGCATATGGCTGGGAGTGCGAAGTGTCATTGGGCTGCTGTCCAGCATGTACTGAGATACCTGCGAGGGACCATAGATCTTGGCTTGACTTTTAGTGGCTCCAACGAGGGAAGTGAGGTGTTGGAAGCATTTACGGATGCTGACTTCGCCAATGGTGCTTGCTTGAAGAGCGTGTCAGGAGTGATAGTCCGGATGCATGGGAACTGTGTGTTCTGGCGTTCGAAGAGGCAGACTATTGTGGCTGGTGATACGACTGAGGCAGAGCTTATTGCGATGAGCTCAGCAGCCAATGAGGTGATGTGGGCAAAGCAGTTGTGCACTGATCTTGGTTTGTCGGCTGTGAAGCCAACTCTGTGGGGTGACAACAAGAGTGCCAACTTGCTAGCTGTGAACCCCATCTCTAGTGACCGCTCCAAGCACATCAGGGTCAGGGACCTGAGGGTCCGCGAGTTCGTAGAACTCGATGAGTTAACTATCAGCTGGGTTAGCACGGTAGACATGCTAGCTGATATGTTTACAAAGGTGTTGGCAGGACCAGCACTAGCAAAATTTAGAGATAGACTACAGCTTGCGGTAGTACAAGCCTAGTCTAGGGGGAGTGTCGTGATCCAGCCATGCACAGGACTACGGAGACCATGCATGGTGGCATACACAGGACTACGGAGACCATGTATGCATGGATGCACGGTGCTGATCCGGAGTGGCTATGGGACGCCATGCACCGATGGCTTACCATATGCACGAGCAATGCATGCTAGATTGCGTGCTGCAGACAATGATTCTGATCGTATCCGTATGAGACGTTTTGGTTGAACGCTTATATAGGCTCTACTGATCAAAGTGTAATCACTCTACTCTGCCAAAGACTCACGTGCTATAATCCAAGACTGAGAGCGCACTGTCACAGCGGAGGCCTGTACACCAGCCAGGTATGTGACAGCGCGACCCCCTGCGCATGGCTACGCCATGCTTAGATCCCACAGTGCCTACGGGCTACGGTCTACTGAATTACGACACTTTGTGAGTGACCTGAGCTTGGTCCACGACAAGGAGGACACGCCGGTTGACATTGTGACTCTAGCCGGGAAGGAAGAGCACGTGGTGGCATGCGCGGGCAAGGCGTTGCTGGAGATGGAGAATGGGTCAACTGTGACGCTGAAGCATGTGCTATGCGTGCCGAGCATGGACATGAATCTGCTGTCAGGTGGCTACGTGAACTCCGTCAACGGTTCATGGGAAGGCAGACGAGGTCAGCTGACAGTTCGTGATTCCGATGAAGATGTGGTGCTGACGGGAACAGTGCGGGACGGGCTGTACTATATGAACTGTCAGATGGTACCAGAAACGTCAGCCAATCGTCATCCAGCCCACGCGTACGTGGCCAAGCAGGCGGAGCTGTGGCACAGACGCTACAGCCATGTGGGCATGCAGAATCTGCGACGCGCCGAGAAGGTGGTGACCGGCATGGGCGAGGTGAAGTGGCCAGCCGATGATGCCAAGGCATGTGAGATTTGTCCTCTGGCGAAGCAGCCGCGGGCACACTACCCCCGCTCAGACTCAGAGGCAGAGGCGCCGCTACAGCTTGTGCACACGGATATGATGGAGATCCGGGTGCCGGGGCTGAAAGGAGAGAGATATGCGGTGACGCTGCTGGACGACTACAGCCGCTATGCTGAAGTCATCTGTGTGCGCACAAAGGATCAGGTCGCAGAAGCATTGGTGACGCGCCTGAAAGAGTGGGAGAGGCAGCTGCAGACACCGCAGAAGCCTGTAATGTGGGTGAAAATTATTCGCCCGGACAACGGCACTGAGTTCAAGGGCGAGCTGAAGTGGTGGTGCAGCAAGCGGGGCATCATCATGCAGCACAGTGTGGCAAGAAGACCGCAGCAGAACGGCAGAGCAGAGCGGATCAACCGAACGCTGTCTGAGAGGACGCGTGCGATGCTGAAGGATGCGGGTCTGCCGAAGCGGCTTTGGCCACAAGCAATGGACACGGCAGCATATACTCGCAACCTGGTGCCGAAAGAAGGCCAGAACAAGACTCCGCATGAGCTGTTCTGGGAGAAGGAGCCAGATGTGTCACACCTGAGGGTGTTCGGGAGCAAGGCGACGGAGCACATTCCGTCACAGCTGCGCAGCAAGCTGGACGATGTCAGCAGAGACGTGATCTTCGTCGGCTACCCCAGACACATGAAGGCCTGGACAGTGATGCACAAAGCGAAGGGTGTGTGGAAGCTGTCGGACAGTGCGGATGTCTCGTTCCGTGAGGACGAGAAGCTGCAGCAGCCCAGAGAGCCAGAAGAGGCGCAGCCGGAGACAGAGTACGATGAACTCATCCTGTTTGATGACGAAGCAGGTGATGAGGACGCAGACCACGTGACTCTGGAGGACAGTGATGAGTGGTCACTGAGTGACGATGATTCAGATGCAGCATGGGACGGCCAGGGTGAGGACCCGGGGGCCGGTGCTGATGCTGAGGGGAACCCTGATGATGGTTCCGGTGACGATGGGCAGGATGAGCCCATGCATGATGATGGAGGCGGAGGGGCTGCTGGGGCAGGTGGCCAAAGGCGCTACCCGGCGCGTGCCAGAAATCCGCCGAATCTGCCGTACCAGGCTTAGCTGTTTGTGGCTGAGGGGGTGCAGACTGCAAGTGATGAAGACCTGCTGGTCGCACCGAAGTCGTATCAGGAGGCGATGAAGCGACCAGACAGGGAGGTCTGGGTGAGTGCCAAAGATGAAGAGTATGACTCACTCAGGGGCAAGGGCGTGATCGAGGAATGTGATCTGCCGCCCGGTCAGAAGGCGCTCCCGTCGAAGGGGGTGTGCGATCTGAAGTTTGATGAGAAAGGCAACCTTGTGAGGCACAAGTACCAGCTCGTCGCAATGGGCAACCTTCAGCAGGAAGGGGAGTACGGCGATCTGTTCGCGCCGACGGCCCAGAGCGCAACCTTCAGGCTGATGCTGGCTCTGAAAGCGGCAGATCCCAAGCTGAAGCTGCGGCAGGTGGACGTGAAGACAGCGTTACTGCATGCGGACCTGAAGGAGGTGGTGTACGTGCGCCCGCCGCCCGAGCTGCGGCAAGGCAACAAGGTGTGGAGGCTACGGAAAGCTCTGTATGGGCTGAAGCAGGCGCCGCGAGCCTGGAATGAAGAGCTGACAAAGGCGATGATCAGCGACAAGTACACGGAGTCAGAGCATGATCCGTGCTTGTTCATTCGAGGGATTGGACGCAACAGGGTGTATTTCCTGGTCCATGTCGACGATGCTGCCATCCTGGCAGCTGAGGGGGACGATGACAAGGCAGTTGCGGACCTCAGCAAGCACTTTGAAGTGAAAGACCTGGGCGAGCTGAGCTACTTTCTGGGGCAGGAGGTGGCAGAAGTGAAGGGCCAGGGGGTGATGCTGAATCAGGGGCAGTACGCCAAGCGCATGCTGGAGAAGGCAGGCATGTGGGACTGCAAGCCCAAGGCGACGCCGATGGAGGAAAGACACAAACTGCAGAAGACGTCTGGCTCGCCACTGAAGGATGATGACCAGCGGAAGGCGGGCTACTCAGAATCGGTGGGTGCACTGCTGTACCTCTCCACTCACACACGGCCAGATCTCGCATATCCTGTGGGGGTGCTGAGTCGATTCATGTCGAGCCCCACAGATGTGCATTTCGCGGCAATGAAACGTGTGCTTAGATACGTGCGAGGGACCTGGGACTGGGGGCTGATGTACCAGTACAGTCCTCCACGTGGAGAGCAGGGGGTGCGGGCATACACTGAGGCGGACTTCAAGGAGCTGGGCATGCCACGAGAGGCGGTGATGCGGCTCTACTCAGATGCAGACCTGGCAGGAGAGCTTGATGGTCGGAAGAGCACTTCAGGGATGCTGATGACGATGAACGGAGGGCCGATTCTGTGGGCATCCAAGCTGCAGACGGTGGTGGCGACGTCTACGAGTGAAGCGGAGTACATCTCAGCAGCAATGGCTGTGAAGGAAGCACTGTGGGTGAGGAAGCTGCTGAGTGATGTCTACGGTAAGGTTCAGTGCATGCCATTGTACTGTGACAACCAGAGTGCGCTTCAGCTGATGAAGCAGAGGACTGCTGGAGTAGCTGGCAGGTCCAAGCACATTGATGTGCAGTACCATTTCATTAGGAACAGGTACTTGCGTGGTGAGGTGTCGGTGGAATTTGTGTCTACTGAGGAGCAGAAGGCTGACATGCTGACAAAGGCATTGTCCGGGCCTATGCTGACCAATGCGATTGCTGGATATTTGAAGCCACCACCAAGCGACAGTGCTTGAGGGGGTGTGTGGCAGATTTAGGCTTTAGGCAACTGAGTGCAAGCTAGTCGTTGGTGTGGCCGCAGGTGCAGTGCAGCAATGCATGCATGAGACTGCGGGAGTAGGACGTTGATGCATAGATTTGCATGGTGATCAGCAAGTTCGCTGTCACATATAGGACTGACTGCCAGTTCACCAGTCGTTGTGTTTGACTGGCTGAATGGCAGGTACGTGTCTCTTGGACTTTGTTTGCATACTGCTGTGAGTTGGCACTGATACCTAGGACATTGATTGTGCTGTGTGCGAAGTGCAGGCTGTGACGTTGCATGTTGCTGCGGGCGAACATCGTAGACTCACAGTGCACATTCTGCCACAGGTGAGATCCATACAGCTTAAGTAGTGTACAATATGTGAAGCTGTAACAGTTGTGTTTGACTGGCTGAATGGCAGGCTGTGACGTTGCATGTTGCTGCGGGCGAACATCGTAGACTCACAGTGCACATTCTGCCACACTGCGCACTACCGCCCACCCCAGCAAAACCGGCCACCACCGACCCCCCAACAGCAGCACCCCCACTCCATCCGGCCCCTCTCGAGCACTCCATCACGGGCTCCCCGCACATGAGAGCCCGGAGGCTCACGCCCCCCAACAGTGCAGGGCGTACCAGCCCCCCCCCTCCGGCCGCCCGGCAGGGGCCTGAGGGTGGGGCGCGAAGGGGACTGGCGGCGCCGCATCGCTCTCCCCGCGGCAGCTCACGGGAAGGCAGGGCGGGCTAGCACGACCAGACGCGGGGCCGGCCTGCGCCGCTGCAACCGCGGCACCCGGTCCATCAAGGCGGCCAGCGGCCGCCTATAGCATGTCCGACGGGACAGCGTGGCCAGGCACCACCGCCCGGCCCGCCAGCCGCATGCGCAACGGAGCCGCAGCGAGGACCTGGCGCGTCACACCACGGCACAGAGTGGTGGAGAGTTCGCACATGGCATTCTGCAAGAAAGCTCGCCTGGACACGGCCCCCGAAGCCGCAGCGAAGTCAGCGATCTTATTGAGGAAGGCGAACGCACCGGTGCCCACACGGCCAAACGTCTCATGCGATAGGGACACAAAGCGACACGCGCCGGTGCCGGAGCGGCCGTACTTGTCTCGCTTCCGGTCGTCCATCAGCTGGGCGGCAGCACCTGGCGTGTTTGCCGCGGCGACGACCCGGGAGGGGGCCACCGGACAGGTCACGCACACATCGGCCACGATGGTATCGCAGGGCAACATCACAAGCAGATCACCACGTTCCGGGTCGCGCTGCGAGCGGGGGGGGTAGCGGCCGGGCGCGAGCCGCGGCCGCGCGGCCCCGGCGACCCTCGGGCAAGCGCTGCGGCGGACCAGTGGCCACCGGGCCCACCTGCGGCAGGTGCTCACACCGCACCGTGCACTGGCCGGCCGGGGCGGCCGCCTTCACGTCCACAGCGGCGGCAGCGGCAGCTGCCGCGCTGAGCTCCCGCGCGCCACTGTGGCCGATGGCCGCCTCGCCGGGGACGTCGACGTCCATGGCGTCCGCCGTGTCGGCCGCGGCAGCCTGGACCTCGGACGAGGCAACAACGGCTGAGATGGCAGCGGCGACGAGCGCAGCCGCGGCGGCTGGTCCCTCTGAGGTGCCGTCGGCCGTGGCGCCGTCGCCGAGCGGGGCAGTGTTGTCCGCCGGTCCGGAGGGGCGCAAGGGGGCAGGCAGGGAACGCGCCAGCGTCTGGGTGCCATATGGGATTGAAGGCACGGCCGAGGCGCTGGGGGGCGGGGTGGGTGGAGTGAGCTCACCAGCGGCAGCACAGCTGGCAGGCTCACAGGAGGGGCCGGGCGGCTGCGCGAGCGGCCGGGCGCCCGGCACATCCGGGCACTGCGTTAGGCTCTTGATGTTGGGCTCAAGAGACGTGGGGATGCCCGCCCGCATGATGAAGCGGCGCCATGCCTGCGTGATCGCATCATGGCGGGCGACCACCGTGTGCCACACCGCATTGCACACGAGGGCATGCGAGCCATCAGCAGGCGATGCCCGGCCGCACACGCAGTCGCCGTCCGCCTCCTGGCCGGTGAACAGTGCCTCACCTAGGCGCAAGCGCACATTCACGCGGAACTCCGTGGCCGTCAGCTCAGTCGCACCGGGCCTGGCTTTCAGGAAAGCCAAGGCCATCGAGCCTGCGCAACTATGCAGGCGCGCCTTGCTGGTCAGGCTCTGTTCGCGTATCGCTGACGACGGGCTGCGTGTCCCTTAATCCAGCGCTGCAAGGAGCGCAGCCGCACGGGCGTCAGAGTCGGCCCGGCTGACTGCATTCTGCAGCCGTGACATGCGGATGGCAGACCTTCCGCCGCTCAGGCCCGCCCATTCCGCGGGCTCGGCGTGGCACTCAGACAGCCCCGGGATGCTTGGCCACTGCTGGCGCAACTCGTCGAGAGTGTGGCGCATGGCGACGCCCGCATCGCCGCGGAACGGCAGGCCTCGATCTGTCCCTTCTGCGTGGGCGGCATGGGCGAGTGCAGCGGACGACAGGCGAGCAGCGTCGGCAATGGGTTGGGTGAACCTGCGAAGGCCCATGCCCCCGTGGCGGTGGGGAAGCAGGGCTTGCAGGCACTGCACGTCTGTGAGGCTGGTCACGTCCAGAATGTCGCCGAGGCCCTTCAGCAGCGCTGTCTCCACCTGGTGCAGCGGCTCCTCCAGAAACCGCCACTGCGTGCTGCGCAGCAATTGGGATTCTCTATGCTGTAGGCAGTTGTGCATGACAAGCCATTTCACCTGCGGGGACAGTGGCAGTGCGGTCAGCTTCGCGATCTGCGCGCGAGTGGCTGCGCAGCGGCGGTAGACATGCGCTGTGACGAACCCATCGCTACCCAGCGGGGTGCCGCACACCACGATGCCGTCCGGGGCGACGTGCGCACCGAGCAAGGCGGCGACATGCGCAGCTGCATCCATGTCCTTGCAGTAGACGATAGTCTCCTGCGGCTGGCAGGGGTGCCTACCCATGATCAGTGCTGCGCCGGCAGCAACATCTTGCGGCCTTCCTTGCAGGTACGTGTCAGCGTGGCATGCTGTAACCAGCGCTCCGCCGCTGACCTCGCTCGCTGCTCGCAGAGTCGGCTGGTACGTCAGGTTGAAGAGGAACGGCCCCATCGTGTCGCCCTGTCGCACGCCGGTCTCGCTCCACAGCAGTTCATGTGCGCCGTCCGGGCGCCGCAGAAGCAGCGCCGATGCCTGCTGGCATGACATCCGCACGAAGGGCAATAGACCCGGGGTGTGTTGTGCAACGGAGGCCAGCATGGCGGTCCGATCGCACAGATTGAAGGCATTGCGGAGGTCCACTTGGACGGTCACAACATCGGGGTCATGAAATTCAGGGTACAGCGCGTGGCCGGGGATCTCAGCACCCCCAGAGATGCCGACACCGGCCTGCAGCGGGGCAAACAGGCTGGCTGCATCCGGCAGCGTCGCCAGCGCGCAGATGCCCGCCAGGCGCATCAGCGACTCACCGATCGCGATCGGCCTGACGCCGCCTGCCGGCTTGGCGAGGGCGATCAATCGGCTGGCTTGGAGGAGAGCCGTGTGGAAGATGCTCCCCGACAGGAGGTCATTGGCAAAATGGCGCAGCGCGGCGCGGATGCGTGGGTCATGGAGTGCCACGGCGCGGATGTGCTCGTTTGTCCACCCACTGGGCCCTGCTGCTGTGCCCCGCGACAGGTTCAGCACGATATGATGGAACTGTTCCTCCCCGATCTTTGCGGCGGGAGGCGGGAGGTCGGCGGTGTGCGGCAGAACGGGCGGGGGGGCAGACGGGTGCAGCTCCCGCAGCGCTGCTATAGTGGCCGCATCAGCGGCTGCCAGCGGGCTGCTGTCCAGGCAGCGAGCCGCGCGCCCGTCGTTGCCATTGCGGCAGTGCCTATACATGCGCCCTGCCAGCTCATGGTCAGCCAGCAGCGCTGTCCGAGTGCGCTGGGGCTGCGCATCGGCGTCAGTATCTGCCGGCGCGGCAGCACGTCGGCGTTTATGGAGGTCACGGATGCGCGCCAGGACCCGCTGGCGCTGCCCGCTGCCGCCGCGGTTGTCCCCAAGCAGCTCGGTAGGGAGCATCAACTGCTCGGTAGGGAGCATCATCTGCTCCAGGCAGTCGGCCGTGGCCGCGGCAAAGACGTCAGTGACTGACCTGGGGAGTTCTTGACGCACCCTGACGTCGCGGTATGGTGTAGCCACGCCCGGAGAGGCAGCCTCCTCCACGGCCGGTGCGGTTGCCGCCGGCACCCCGGCGGAGTCTGTGCCGACGTCCTGGATGACGCTGTCGGCGGGCGCGGAGCCGATGCGCAGGCAGAGTTTGTGTAGGTGTTTGAGAACCAAATTAAGCACGTTTGCGTTGTTTCAGACTTGGCGGGCCTGGTACCCACTTTGCAGCTGGGTACCAATGCACGCATAGGTACTGGCCTCGTAGCCTCTGTGATGTTGCTGCTGCTACGTATACGTGTACGCACTTGCTAATTCACAATTGTGGTGCACTGTGATGAGCTGCGCGGTTCTGTGCTGACGTGTGCTGTGTGCTGTGTGCTGTGTCATGTGTGCTGTGCTGTGCTGTAACATGTATGTCGACATCTGTGCTGCTACATGATTGTAGTTGCTGGCCGTAGTTGTTGGCCGAATTCGTTTGCAAGCTATGATGTCACGGAGCAATGACATGCTCACGATCAATTAGCTCGATGCTGCATGCAAGCTCGGTGTTGGATGGGCACATGCATGCCACGCAACATGTATGTACTGCTGTAGATAAACCACCAGGCCCATCCGGATCCGCATGAGCCAGTGTGGTGAGCTCACGCGAGGCGCTGCACCATATGGTGCATGCATGCTCGGCTCAATTGCAACATCAACTCCTGCGCACAACAGGCGCGAGCTCAGCATGCTACCAACGTCGCTATAGTAAAGGGGGCTATGTGAAGGGCTGCTGCGCGCTGTGTACTATCAAAGAGGAAGAAGACACACTGGATGCTGCTGGCTACAGAACTGATGCAGGCTACCGTGACTAGTTTCGGCCGGTGCCAAGGGCCTCACCAGACAGATCGTGTGTAGCTCAGCAGTCAACGGCGATTATCATGCATACGAGCGCAGGGCTTCTAATAGATTCCTCGAGGATGTAGCTGTCCCAACCTGCTAGCTGTTTTCCATAACTGGATTGAGAGACAACATGAGTCCGGATGACGCGTCGTGACGGGATCGGCGTTTCCACATGTCGAAGGTGGCGCCGCTCCCGGTGCGTGGCTGTTCAGCAGTCAGCGCCATGATTGCCGTCCCATGACCGTGCACAGAAGGGATCCCGCATCCTGAGTGCCGCTGCCATGCATGTGCAGAGCCACATCCGCAAGCTCACGGACCAGGTCAGCAGCCTCGTGCCGCTGCTGCAGCTCACACTCTCCGGCCAGAACAACATGGCCGCCATGCATGCGGAGCTGCGCGCGCAGCAGGAGACGCTCCAAGCGCAGGCCGCGCCGCCAGAGGTGATTCAGCACATGCGGACACTGGACGGCGCGGCGACGGCGATCGCGACGGCGGAGAGCCCAGCGGACGTGCACGTCGCAGCGCAGCACGTGGCCGACAGCCAGATGGCGCTCACAGACAAGAGCATGGACTACTTGGGCAACGTGCACCGCAGCATGCAGCACACCCTGTCCGAGGTGCGCGCCCAGGGGCCTCCCCGCCACCAGCTGCATCGGTTCGTGCAAGTGGCCATGTGCGGCACTTGGATGGCTGCGGCCACAGGCAGAGGCCATGCATTGGCGCATGCTGGGCGGCCATGCGCACAGGGCGGGTGGCGTGGCGTTGCCGTGTTCGGCGCACGTGGCCCAGGAGGTGATGCTATGAAGATCCCCTGTGCAGATCCCCTGCACTGCCACATGTGACGAAGGTTTGCTGATCGTCAACGGTAATGATAAGGCATCGCATCCTGGTTCTAAGGGCATCTAGTGCAGTGTGCATGGCAAGCAGTAGCGGCTCGTATAGCTGTGTGCTGGCTCCCGCACAGCATGCACAGCAGACGCAGCACGCTGGTGCTTGCGCCGCGGAAGTCGCAGGGCGCGCGGCCCTGTGGCTTGGATATATGCTATGTTCGTCGGGCAACGCCGGTGCTGCGTGCAGGGCTTTGGGGAGCTGACGGGGCAGCTGCACAGCGTGCAGAGCAGCCAGGTGGCTCTAGCGAGCAGCCTGGCCAAGCTGCAGGCGGAGCTGAAGCAGGAGATGTCGGGGCTGCGGCAGGAGATCAGCCGGCAGACGGGCATCGTGGGCGACAAATTGCAGGGCATCGAGGACGGCCTCGCGCACGTGCGGTCCCGGCTGTGCCGTGCCACCCCTGCTGTGCTGTGCCACCCCGGCTGTGCCGTGCCACCCCTGCTGTGCTGTGCCACCCCTGCTGTGCTGTGCCACCCCCTGCGCTACTGGCATCGACGACGGCCACGCGTGCGGCCCCCGCGCACGCCCCGTGCTGTGACACCCCTCGTGCTCTGCCGTCCCCCGCGCCCCCGCACTCATGGCCTTGTTTGCTTGAAGTCCTGTGAAGAGTCGGTCTCGTCTGGGGTGGGGGCATTTGACCGCCTCGTGCTCGATTAGTGGCGCTGTGTCGGCGCAGGCATGGTATTGCGCACAGTCCAAGAGTTCCCCTTTCGTGCATGTGTCCCCTGGGTTTGTTTCGCACACGTGTTTTGCTTGGTGCACATCTTTTCACGTGGTGCACATCTTTTCACGTGGTGCACATCTTTTCACGTGGTGCACATCTTTTCACGTGGTGCACATCTTTTCACGTGGTGCACATCTTTTCACGTGGTGCACATCTTTTCACGTGGTGCACATCTTTTCACGTGGTGCACATCTGTTGCACTACCGTTGGCCGAATACACAACTTGGCATCAAACTCGGCTTCCAGGAGTGCGTGTGCACGAGTGAAGTCGGTCACATGGCCGGTTGAGGCCCTCGTCTCTTGATAGCACCTCAAGCCACAGCCGTTGCTGCAGAACATGCAATGCAGCAAACGTAGCTCTGCAAGCACTCCACGAACACCGCAATTGTGCAGGCATCATTTTTGCGCTGCTTGCTGCATGCATGCGTGCTCCATTCCCCGTGTGACTCGCCTTTGTCTGCAAATGTATGAAGACCATACGACCATTTTCGTGTACCGTCTGCGTCAGAACTCGCATGCATGCAAAAACACGAATCAGCCAACACTACTACTGTCCACCCTGTCCACCTGCTTTCACATGTGGCCCGTGCGCGATACTGAGCACATGAGCAGCGCGTGGGGCCACAGGCCATGGGCGCTGTGCTAGGGAACGGCAACGTTGACAGTCACAGCGCGCAGCGCGCAGGTGCTGGAGGAGCTGCAGAAGAGCACGCCGCAGAGGGACTGCAGCACAGCGGCGCTTGGGTGCAAGACGGCGGCGGAGCTGCTGATGGAGGCGCTGCGGTCGGGCCGCATCAAGTGCACAGGCTGCCCGGTGGAGGGGCTGCCCTACGCGGCGGCCGGCCCGCTGCTGCCCGTCAAGCTCATGCACTGCGGCTGCACCCTGTCTGCGCATGCCGCCGACAAGTGCATCGCCGCGGAGCGCTGCCTGCTCTGCCGCCGGGTGTGCTGAATCGAGCCTCTGTGTTCTTCCACCTTGTGGAGCATGCATCTGTAACGTATCTCACGCTCTGCCGCCGGGTGTGCTGCTTGAACTTCAAGCTTCCACTGAATGCGCAGCATGCACAGCGAGTACAGTGTACAGCATGCACAGCGTGTACAGCATGCATATCGCGTACATCATGCGCAGCACGTACAGCGTGTATAGCACATGCAGCATGCTCAGCAGGGCACTGCCGTACCAAAATAGTGTACACACACCACCCAGTGGCTTGTGCCAGCGGCATGCATGTGAGGTGCAGGTGATTCCGAAGGAGAAGGGCGGCTACCGAGAGGACAAGCAGATCGTGCGCGTGGCGGAGGCCGAGTCCATCGGCATCCGCGTGCCGCAGCTCGACCCGGCGCGCATCACGCGCGGCGAGCGCATCGGCAAGGGCGGGGAGGGCGTGGTGTACCGCGCCACGCTGGACGGTGTCGGGGAGGTGGCCATCAAGTGCCTGCCACTGGGCGGCACCAGCGAGCAGGACCACACACAGGTCCGTGCTGCGTGCTCTGGGCTACGGGATGCATGCTACAGGACGTGCTCGAGAATATTTCGGTTGCAGTGTACCATCTGCTGTGTTCTGGATGGCAGCTCAACTTTTGTGTGCTGAGTTGTACATCGGCCGTGTGCTGGGTACCGTTGCCGGTAGTCTCAGCCACGCCGTGTGTGCCACATGCTGCTAGTGGCCTCCATGCATCGCCGGAGGAGAAGCGGCCGGTGCGGATCCTCGATGGCACTCGGGGTCCACTGTGGAGGATTGTCATCCATGCAGCTCCACGCAGCTCCATGCATGCATGCAGGTGTCGACGATGCTGACGTCGACGTACCTGGCGAGCACGGCGACGCCGCTGGTGTGCCGGCTGCACGGCGTGGCGTGGCAGGCGGACGAGGTGTGGGTGGTGATGGAGCTGTGCGAGGGCACGGCCATGGCGGCGGTGGCGCGCGCACGCGAGGCCGACCAAACCCTGGAGGGCCTCCCCCCGGCCGACGTCGTCGTGCTCGCGATGGAGGTCTCCGAAGCTCTCAGCGCGCTACACGAGCGCGCGCGCACGCTCCACCTGGACCTCAAGCCCGAGAACGTTCTGATGACTTCCGAGTCCAAGGTCCGGCTGAGCGACTTTGGCATCAGCCGGCGGCTGCCGACGCGGATCACGGCCAAGACGATGACCGGCATCTCCGCCGGCACGCCGGGCTACGCGTCGCCCGAGCAGATGCTGCATCGCCGCGGCACAGCGCGCTCCGACGTCTACTCGCTGGGAGCTTCCATAATCTTCTTCGCGACCGGCATGCACCCCTTCGAGAGCTGCGGAGACATGTCCTTCATCGCCGCGCAGCTGGCCACCGGGCAGGCGATGCCAGTGCCGGACGGCCTCGCGCCGGAGCGGCTGCGGTCGCTGGTGCAGCGCATGGTGCGCATTGACGAGGCACAGCGACCGTCGCTGCACCAGGTCCGCCAGGAGCTGCACCGCATCCACCGCAAGCTTACGGCGCAGGGCGCGCGGCCGCGCTTTGTGCAGCCGTACTGGGGCGCCATGCCCACAACCGAGCCGCCGCCGCCGGTGCACGCTGCGGAGGATGCTCCGGAGACGCAGCGCGCGCCGCCGGTCACCAAGGACGCCTCTCCGGCTGCGGCGCCGCCGCCGACGGTCGAGCCGCGGCACACTGCACCGCAGAACGGCGCTGCCCCGCCGGACCTGTCAGACACGGATGCTCCGGCGCCCTTCAACACGGCTCCGGTTCATTCGCCGTTCAGCGCAGAAGCCGCGTACGCGACCCCTGACGCACAGCCGTCAGCAGGCGCCCCTCCGCCCGTGCCCGGCTCTGCAGCACCACCAACGCACGCTGGCGCGGCGGCGCCCGCGGCGCCTGCCGTCACGCCACAGCCCGCCGCCCCTGCTGCGCCGCTTGCTGCCTCCCCCGCAATGGCGGCCGTGGCGCAGCAGATGCCGCCCAGCGCGTTTGTCAGCGGCCCGTCCGGGCAGGCCCCCCCTTACGCCTCCGGCCCAAGTGGCGGCGCCAGCGGCCACCCCAGCCTCCCCACCGCCAGCAGCGGCGCCGGCCCTGTCTTCTCAGGCGGCATGTCCGGGGGCGCGTCGGTCGCGTCAGCGTACAGCCTGCCGCACGCGCAGAGCATGCCAAACCACTCAGGCTCGCATCCCATGCATGCTGCTCAGCAGCCAATGCAAGTCCGGGGCCAGAACGGCATGGCCCAGAACGGCGTGCTGCATTCTCACAGCATGCCTCACGCGCAGCCGCAGCATGCGAACATGGCGCCGCCGTTCCAGACGGCTCCGGCAGCCGCCATGCCGTCCGGCCATCACGTGGGTGGGCCGCCGTCGCAGCAGCTGATGGGGATGGGCGGCCACCACCAACCCGGTCCCTCCGTGCGGCCCTGCCTCTCTCCGCTGCTCTACGTGCTGCGCGTGCTGGTGGCCGGCCGCATAGCAGCAGGTCGAACATGCATGCACAGACCCGCACGCCTGCTGCCGGCCCCTCTGCAGCTCTGATCGGCAACAGTTCGAGTCAGACTCAGCGCAGGCAATGTCAATCCCACTAGCCTGACCGTAGCACGGCGTCCCATTGCATGTGCATCCCACGGCGTTGGTTGTGTTCCAGTGGTGTCTGGAGCACAGGGCCGTGTGCTGTGCCGCACAACATCAGATGCAGATTGCATGCGCTACACTACTTGGACACAAGCAAGTGCAACAGCAGCACAATCTCAGAGCCGCGGCGCGCTTGAACACACAGCCAAGTGGTTACACAGTCAAGCGTAACTGCATTGCTCGGTTACAGTCAAGTGTAACTGCGGCACTTGATCACGACAAAGCGTGCCTGCAGCACGCCCAGGGTCCCCCGGAAATGAGTGCTCAGCGGACCCGGGCGCGTCACTGCGTGCCCCTGACCGCGCCCGTGCTGTGCAGCTGCTGAAGGGCCTGACGCTGCCGCAGCTGCTTGACACCATAAGCCAGCACTTCCTCGGGCAGCAGGTGGACCTCGAGGCCGGCACGTACGCCATGCCCCTCCTCACCAAGGTCCGGAGCCTCTTCGACAAGGCCAACAACCCCATCACGCGCCTCCCCGACATGGATCCCCATCTCCTCGTGCGCCGCCGCCAACCCCTGACTGCCCTGACCGGCCATTCCCTCCCACCGGCGTTCCAGATCGTCCGTGCTGTGCTGTGGCCGCCGTCACGTCGGCACGGACGTGTTACGTCGGCACTTGCCGCGCGTGACACATCGTTCCCGCAGTAAGCACACAGCCACTGCAGCGAATTGTTGATCAAAGGCATCATTGATGCTCACAGCTGGGGGTGACGTGTGGTGCAGGCGCAGCCGATCAAGGTCCCCTCGCCGCAGATGCAGACGCTGTGGGCTCTGCAGGTAGCCGCCGTCGGCTCACGCTCCCTCACGCTGTGGGGCGGCGGCACGACCGTAGCGCGCGGCACGCTGTCAGTGCCGGACAAGGTCTTCCTCATCCTCGGGCCGCAGTGCGCCAACGTCGCCTTCCGCGACATCTACTTCAAGGGTGCGTCTCTGCCCACTCGTTCCATTACATACAAGCCATGGGCGCCTGCACTGTTTGCACCGTGGTGCACATTCTCTTCAGCATGCATGCCCACAGTGTTCCGTGGCGGCCTCGCAGTACGCCGTTTGTAGCCACTGTGTTTGTACCGTTTGCCTGCAGTATGATTTCAGCCCGAGTGCTTGAGATCCATGGGTGGCGTGGGGCTGGCATCCGGTTCCGCCATGTGCAAGTGTGTGTGTCGTCCGCTTGGCCCGGTGTCACTCCTGGGTCTGCTTAAGTAACACCAGCGCACATGCGGGCATCAGACACGCGCTGCGGCGGCTACAGGCGGGCGGCTGCTGTGCCACGGTCCGACGTGCTCCGTGCGCTTTGAGAACTGCCGCTTCAGCAAGAGCGGCGTTGTGGCCATCGGTGGCGCCGACGTCTCCTTCTTCAACTGCCTTGCCAAGCACACCGACCTCGCCTTTGTCGCCAATGGCCCCGGCACAAAGCTCACGATGCGCAAGGTGGAGGCAGTGGACTGCAACCAGGTGTGCCCTGCACACAAATACCCACACACACACACACACCCTCTCCGTGCCAGTGCCCGGTTGCTGAGTTGTGAGGTAGTGCGGCGGATGTGCTACTGGCATGACTACACCATAGCAACACCCTGTAAAACACCCTCTCCTGCCTGGATGGTTCCACACTCTGCTGCATGGATGGGGTTATGCTCGGACCATCGTTGCGGCGCACATGTCCGGTCCGTGGCTCACAACATGTTCAGCCAAGTGTCTCAAATCACAGATTTACGCCGGCTACAGCATGCTTCGTGCGGCTCCACGCCTGAGCGTGTATCGCCGGGACACACAAACGGCCGCGCGCCCATTCTGTGCCGATTGCGTGTGAGGCGTGTCCAAACGCTACTACAGGATGTGGTTGTCAGTTCATGGGTGTGCTGTGCATGCTGTGCGTGCTGCAGGTGCTGCTGGTGGACGGCGGCGCGACGGCGGACGTGGACGCGCTGCAGGCCAAGCAGCACTGCATCACCGGCGTAGAGGCCCGCGGCGATAGGTTGGCAACCATTCGCATCCAAAGCTATCGCCCATCTTGCATGTGTAGGAGGAACCTGCACGCAGGCCCAACACACTGCAACCTCCGAGTTCGGCGCTTGGATAGCATATATGCAAGGTGCGTCGACATGTCAGCCTGTTCTACAGCACCGTTGCTGCAGGGAGGAGGGCCAACACACCAGCGGTAGCCATGTCATTACACTGCACTGCAAAAGCGAACCAATCCCACCCGCATATATCAGTCAGGACTTGAATGAGCCTAGTATCTTGCGCGTTGTCCGAAACGTCACAGCGTGAGGTCTCTGCAGCTTATAGCCGCACCGCCGACACTCGAAAACGACGCTGAAACCATCGCTCTGTGGACACCCATTAGTGGGATTGCGCCACAATCGGGGTTGCGGAGTGGTGCGCGCCAGCGTCGGCATGCATCACGCCACGCGTTGCAACTGCGCACGGCAGCAAAGAGCCGTACATTGAACTCGTTTATGGTGATCACTCGCTCAAATTTTAACACAAACATTTGCATGATATTGCTGAAGTTGAAACAACAAGCCTGTGACTTGGCCGAACACAAACGCTTCGGCAACCGCGAAGCAGTTTGGTGATTGACCTGAATTTGGAGGAATGGGGCATTGGAGCTGGATGCATTGCGAAAAAGCTAAGCACTATGGAGGGCGGCCACAGGCAGGGCAGAGGAACTGGTCAGCTCCAAAAAAGACAGCCTGGGGAGGTGTGCAGGTGATAGTTTGACGGGTTGCGGGTGGTTTGCATGCGTTTCCGTGGCACCAGCAGTTCACTTGGTGGCAAGTATGAGAAATCATGCGTTTTCAGGCGTCCGTTTGAGCAGCAGCCAACACCAACCACAGTGGAACCAGTAACAAAAACTTTCACAACAGCAAGGCATCCGTTTTTGCTGCCGGTTGTGGCTGGCAGGTGGGCGACATGGCAGCCATCTCCTGGAATGTTTCTCTGCTTTTGGCACGCTCTCTAACCCCGAATGTGGCAGAAAGCCACAGCCATCTAAAGATGGAAAGAGATACGTTACAGATGTATGCTCCACAAGGTGGTAGAACACAGAGGCACGATTCATGGCAATGCACCAAAAAACATTCACCATGGCCGAGCGCCGTACACAGACAGAAACACAACAGCGTTTGCATTGCGCTAAAGTTCCCTCGACACACTCTCACACGCTATTCTCCAGTGCTGCTCACAGCACGGCTCACAACACACTCAGAACTGCTCCACCGGCACGTCCAGGCCCGGCATGAAGTGCTTGCCGGTCACACGCGCAATGGCCGACAGCGACTGAGCATACATGTTGGCATTCCCCCTCTGCAACGCACAAGACAACTTCTTGTACGTGTTCATGACAAACACCGACTTGGAGATCCGCCCCGCCATGGCAGCGGTGTCCCCAAGCCGTTTCACATACTCAATCGCTTTCTGGCCCAGCCGCCCATACGACTCTACCGCACAAGGAAAGAACTCATATTGCGGAGCCTCCACAAACGCCAGCCATTCACGCTCCTTGCCCTGCTCAGCAAGCTTGGCCGTATGGCCAGGCGTGTAAGCCGCCTTGGGATACACATGCTTTACACCCGTGTGTACGACGGTCACGTCAACCATAACATGCTCGCCCTTCACATGGATGGCCAGCATGTCTGCCCTGTGCAGGCCCTCAGCACCACCCGTCGCGCGCGCCCCCCCGGAGGTGGCGGTACGGCGGCTGAAGATGGAAATGCAGGCATTACCCGCTGTGATCTGCATGTGCGCACGCCGTGACCAGTCATTGAGGTTCATACCGGTGTTTACACGGGTGAGGATCATACGGGTGTTACACGGAGATGAACGCAAGAGCCCGGCAGCAAGGATCATACGGGTGCAGGTGTTGCGCGCAACGGTTGTTGATCATCGCCGCGGCGATGCCGCATCAAGATCCCCTCTATCTATTAATACCCCACCAAGCCAAGTGACCATTTGACACCCTCGTGGCCTACGAACGTTCAACAGCTACCTCGTGCGTTTCGATCCCCCAAACCGTCATCCCACGCTCCGCCCCATGCATGGCCAAAACGATGATTTCCCGTGGCCACCGGGATCCGCGTGCCGGCGCCACGGGGCCCCGGCGCCTCTGCACAGCGATGCTCCAACAAATGATGACTAAATGATTTCACATTCGTTATGTTGGGATATTCACGACATGATGCGCTGGCCCGGTTATCCGCTTTATGTCAGTCCGATGTTACCGCCTCCCGCATCGACATATGTCTCGTTAAACAACGCTACAATTCGCACGTAATCCGTCCATATCAATTAGATATCGTTCCTATTACAGCTTGCGTTGTGGTCTGCGCTACATCGAGGACAGCGGCATAGATCTTGGATGTCAACAACGGCGACAGATGATTGGCGGGCTTGCTGATCAAGCTACGCTAGACCAGGGTCCACATCCAGCTCAATTTCGAAGTACATTAATGGAGAACCAGGCCGTTATTTGCGATCGGACTGTTGGTGTTGCATTGAATTGAACTGTTGGCGTTGCATTGAATTCATCGCCTTGCTGACAACTGCGACGTCCTTCGCTCCAGATCATACTTCACAAATCAAACCATTACATACATCATTGATATGTCCTTTCAAATCAGCTAACTAGCAACAGACATTCGTGCATACTCTGGAATCATGGCAGCTGTGCGCGCAGTGGCCGCGAATGGCCACCGACTGTATAGCAAGAAGCCAAGAAAATAACTTGGATGCAATTGATTTGAATGCGCGGCAGGTTCAGATGTGCGGTCCCTGCGCACGGTAGTGCCCGCCAGATGGCAGCGCGATGTCATCATGCGCCGCTCGCCGTCATCTGGTATACGTCATGAGTGTGTTGTGTCGCTTGGTGCACGATGGTGGCATGTACCTTTTCGATATATTACATGGTAATCTGACGCTACTGGGGTATCAAAAAAAAGTTCCATCAAGATCACCTCAAGCCACGCGCATTTTGTGAGACGCATCGATCCTAGTTTACGCCACACGGAAAACAAGGGGCGGTGACAGCCAAACAATCAACATCGTCTGACGTCGACCCTCCTACATGCAGGTTAGGAGCAACTGTCAGAGTTTAGGAGCAAATGCCAGAACGAACTCGTTCGATCCAAGTATGTGTACGGACGGTCTCGTCTTGCTTCTGTAAATGTTGTGGGCGTACTGCAACGCGTGGAGGAGGAATCTGGACTGAATCCGAGGCACGCGACGTCACGACGGCGCAAGCTTGGATATGGTTCGGTATCCATCCGTAATTTGCGCTGCCACGTTTCTCACCCCTCGGACCCCGAATAGCGCACGGTGTTGTACACAAATGTGCACACGCTTGTCTGCACAAGATGCATCGCCCGTTTGTTTGTGACTTTTGGCACTCCAACGCCCCACATTATTTACAAAAAACACTAGTCCGGCGAGAGGGCGCGCCCGTTGTGGCTTGGGGGACTACCGAGGACAGTCGAAAACGCATTGAAAACGAAATCATACGGGTTAGCTGCAGCCGAGATTTCGCGATATCGCATCAGGCATATATGCATGCATCACCGGAGGGTTCTGCAGCGCGCTAGGTGGAACGCGGTGGCGCTGCTACAATGAGACATTACAGAGCTCCACTGCTGTGTGGAGCCCTGCAGCTTGTGGAGAGGTGGACACTCGGCATGTGCCAACTGGGTGTCCAGCCTAACAGTTTTCAGCATCAATGATTTGGCAATGACTGTCACGTCGGTGTGGCAATCGTTTCAAACACGTACAGTTCTATGCGCATGTGCCTGGGTTTCGTACACGTTGACTATGCAGACGCTTCACGATACATGTCCGAATGGTGTTGTTTGTACATTCAGTCAGAGCATGCTCTACTGCTTTATGCCCTGCTTCTGGCAACAGCAGTCGATACTTATACACTTTAAGCAACAATCTGTGTGTTTTCTGACGGAAATATAATTGTATACTGTAACAGCTCTGGGTGAGGATACTCGCAAGCACTGGCTGATTGGTTAGGATGGGCAGCAGCACAACCTGTGTGTTGTAAGCAACAATCTGTGTGTTTTCTGACGGAAATATAATTGTATACTGTAACAGCTCTGGGTGAGGATACTCGCAAGCACTGGCTGATTGGTTAGGATGAGCAGCAGCACAACCACCTTGAACAGCACGCGTGGCAGTCTACGTTGCTCGAGCCCACGCCTTGTCAGACAATTCTTGCAGAGAGATACGTTATTCTTGCAGGGCTGCAGATCATGCCGAGGTTGCAACCATTCGCAGCCAAAGCCATCGCCCATCTTGCATGTGTTTTAGGAAACTGCACGCAGGCCCAAGACACTGCAACCTCCGAGTTCGGCGCTTGAATAACATATATGCAAGGTTCGTTGATATGTCAGCCTGCCCTACAGCACCGTTGCTGCAGGGAAGAGGACCAACACTCCAGCAGTAGCCATGTCATTACACTGCACTGCAGAAGCGAGCCAATCCCACCCGCATATATCACTGAGGACTTGAATGAGCCTAGTATCTTGCGCGTTGCCCGAAACGCCTCAGCGGGAGGTCTCTGCAGCTTATAGCCGCACCGCGGACACTCGAAAACGACGCTGAAACCATCGCTCAGTGGACACGTATTTAAAGATGGAAATGCGGGCATCACCCGCTGTGATCTGCATCTGCGCACGCCGTGACCCGTTATTGAGGTTCATACCCGTGTTTACACGGGTGAGGATCATACGGGTGTTACATGAAGATGAACGCAAGCAGCGAGGATCATACGGGTGTTACACGGAGATGAACGCAATAGCCCGGGTGAGGATCATACGGGTGCAGGTGTTGCGTGCAACAGTGGTTGATCACCGCCGCGGCAAAGCGGCACCAAGATCACCTCAAGCCACGCGCATTTTGTGAGACGCATCGATCCTAGTTTACGCGCACACGGAAGACAATCTGGGGGTGACAGCCAAACAATCAACATCATCTGACGTCGACCCTCCTGCATGCAGGTTACAATTGTGTTATTTCAACGACTTGCGCCGTTGGGCATGCAACGCTCACTGAAAACGTCGCACAACTGCTTCCGAGACTGTTGTGATATTTCGGGCTAGCAGCGTGTCACCATCAGGTGTTGTGAGATAGTGTATGCCGCTGAGTGTCCGTTGAGGTGTCCGTTCCAACGGCTCCGCCCAGCCAGCCTTCGACCAGTGTAGATCGAATGCTCTTGTGGGAGGGTTTGTGGCAGCCCGTCAGTGGCCGACTGTGATCATTAAGATGCAACTGGGCTCGTAATGGTGGTGCCGGCCTCTTCATTCCTGCTTCGCAGCCCAGGGCGTTGTTGAAGCAGCTGGCCCAGGCCGCGGGCTCGCTGGGGCTCAGTCAAAATGCCACTCAGAAGCCGCCAGCGAGAAGCACCCGCAGCATCCCAGATATTTGGCATCAGCGTTAGCTACTACATTGGAGCGGTGGCTACGTTGATATGCATAGTCTTGGTCGTGCTGAAGCTCCCGAACAGAAATGTGCGATCTTCTCGCTGCTTAAGGCTATGAAACACATGCCGAATCCAATCGAATATTGATTCTGCCTGCTTTTATGCGTTCAATGATCACGTATATTGTAGCGGCCGGTCCCACACGCACCTGCATGTGTCTTGTTTCCCACGCTGTTACCTGCGCTGCGGTCGACGTACTTGCATGATGTAGACCGCGACATTTCGGCAGGTAAAGGGCTTGTTGTGAGGCGAACAAGTGTATTGATCTGCGATGGAAGGTGTTTGTTGGTGTGAAGCGGCCAGATGTGAGCAAGTGCGCCAGTGAACCCGCTCCATAGAGCAGAGCTGGCACAAATATAGCTTCTGAAGAAGTCAATCTCGGAATGGTGGCGGTCTTGCGTCCCGCTGATCGGGGAGGCCAGATGTGCACAGCGCACGACCAGCTGAGCTGCCGCAGCTGTTCTCGGCATGCATAGACGTTCTGTTTGCTGCAGGCACCATTTCAGGTTTCTTTCGGAGTAGATCAGGTCGTAGCTATCAATGGAGAACGCAAAGGCGATGCGGCCTCGCTTCTGGCCGACGCTCCGGCCAATGACGACTACCCACACGATGGCGGGGATGAGACGCAGGACGTCGCACCCGAAGAGGTGACGCCAGTGACAGAGCAAGAAGACACGCCGCTGTTTGAATCGCACCTTGACTGCTGGACGCAGAATCGCAGTAGAATGGCTGGCGCACCGCCGTGCAGCAGCCCAGACGCTGGGCCAACTGAAGGCAATGCTAAGGCACGCACAATAACACCCCATTGTCAACAACACTTTCGTGCCAGTCGCTCGGCACCACAAGCCTCGCTCCATCGCGACTTGCCGGGCTACGAATGACTCTGTCAGCGCCCTGGCTCGCGTAGGCAGTGACTCACACCCCACCTCCATGCTCCGATAACTCGGACAGCTGGCCCTACCATATCATGCAGACCGTGCATACCCAACCCCTGCCGCCATCTTTATGGTAGCACCGTTGTACTCCTGACTGTCAGACGCCACAACCTGCCCCTGGGCTCCATGAGAGCTCTGCGCAGGACACACCCAGCACGCAAATGCAGACCTGCCCTTGCATGCATGCCGAGCTGCTCCGCCCTAGTGCAGCCAGCCTGCAGGTGGCCATCATGTTTTTAGTGAAAAGCGTGATCCCCACCGAGTCAATCTGGACGGCGTTCATCGCCTCAGCGGCCGAGCTGAAGCTGCGGCGGCCGGTGCCGCACACGCGGCCGCATCCGCCGACGCTGCTGCCGGAGGTCACGCACTCCGAGGCCGACATGTCGGAGCAGTGCTGGCGGCACGGCGGCCCAATGACAAACTTCGGGGTGCCCCCGCGGCAAGAGTTCCAAGGCACGGCCACCGCATTCCCTGCCCCAACCACCCCCTGTTGCCACCTGTCGCCAAGGCTAATGCACGTCTTCAGCATGTCACGCCACCGCGCCGGCTGTCTGCTGACAGCGTATCGCGCCGCGTGGAAGTAGCCACGCCTTCAAGGAACGCCCAGCATGCCCGGGCGCGTACCGCAGCCAGGCAGGTGCTCAGGCGCCGAGGCAGCGTCCAACTCGTGACCCAGCATGCATGAGATCCCTTTCTTGGCTGTTTCCTCCCAGTGTGGCGGTGTGGAGTGCCCCAAGCAGATCCACATGCGCCAAGGCAGCGGCCATCCTGCTGCAGCGGTGGGCCTTGGCGCATGTGCTTCGTTGCTCGCCGGTCCCCTCTGTGGCATGGCTCAGTACGCCGGGCCACGCAGCATGCCCGGCCACACAGCATGGCTCGGTACACCCGGCCACACCCAGCAACAGGAGCGGCCGCTGCATGCAGGCAAGGTGCCGCCGGCGGTGGCCAACGTGACGGCCTGGATCCAGGAGAGCTGCCGTACGCCGCTCACCGGTGCGCAGCTGTACGCGCGGCAGGACCTCTTTTCCTTCTACGTCCACCGCAGCATCGGCGTGCCCTCCGCGCCCGCCGGCTCCGTCTTTGCCGGCCGCGACATCAAGAACCGGTGCGCTTCACACATCCCGACACATGCATGCCAGCCGCAGCACAGCATGCAGAGCGTGTCAGCAAGCCGCCTCCGCTCTAATTGAGCACACACGCTGATTGTGAGGCCCGGGCGCAGGATCAAGGCAGAGTTTGCGCAGCCGAGCCTGATCTCGGCGTTCAAAAACCTCCTGGAAGTTGCGCTGGAGGACCGCCGCAACAGCATGTTCCTGCTCGTGTCGGAGACGTGTGTGCCGCTGCACCACCCGGCGCTGCTGTGGACGCAGCTGATCGCCGAGTCACACGTCGCACGCGTCGCGGACGGCTACTACAGCGGCGTGCGCTGGTCGGAGCTCATGGCAACGGAGCACATGAAGCGCGACCACTTCCAGAAGGGCGCGCAGTGGCACTCCCTCACGCGCATGCATGCCGAGCTCGTCGTCGCCGACCGCCACGTCTGGCCGCAGTTCCAGCGCTACTGCATCACGCAGGTGCCCTCACCCTCCCGGCCACGGCGCGTGCTGCGTGCTGCGTGCTACGCTCACCTCGTTTGCGTGGAGGCGCTGTTCAAACAACAACGTCCGGCTGTCGATGCGGCCCCCTGCACGTCCGCTGTGCCCGCATGCCAGCAAGCCCTTGGCCATGCATGAGCTCTGCACGGTGGGGCTGCCGGCACAGCTGCTCCACGTAGTGGCCATGCAGTCCCCCTACCTGCGGTGCGAGACATGCCGCATGCACGACGGTGGGCAGCCTGCAGCGCAGCATGCGGCACACGGTTTCAGATCGGCTTCACTTGCAGATTTGTCTCATCATTGACGACTGATTGTGTGTGGGCATTTCTGTTGTCCGTGCTTTCTGTGTACACTGAAATGCACGCCTGTGGTGCAGACTGCCGGGCACGGGCCTGCCCGGCGCCTGCCGCAGAGGCCGCTGCAGCTGCTCTGGTTTTGTTTTCAAGTTTTTAGCGAGCCCCCGGTGCATGACCGGGTGCCTCTGCATGCAGAAGGCGTGTGCGCAGCCGCGGCCCAAGTTTGGGCACGTGTGCGTGGCGGACGAGCACTTTGTGCCGACGCTGTTTGCGGTGTACGGCATGGACGAGAGCCGCGACCGCATGGGCGAGCTCACCTACACGGACTGGCTGTCGGAGCAGGGCAGCTGGCACCCCACCACCTTCCACCCCGGCAACGCCCAGGCCTCCACGCTCACCATGCGCCAGCGCACCCAATACTCCGAGTGCGCCCCGCTCTCCCCCACCCTCTTCCCTCCTTCCCCCCGATGCCATGCATGCAGACCATCCCAGCACCGGACGGCACGCATGCACGCACAGGCTTTCATCCCCTTTGCTTGTTTTCTTTACTCCCCGCTGATGTTTTGCCTGATACCCGCTCAGTAGCCGCTGCTGCGTCATGCTGGGCTGCGAGTGTGGGGATCCCAGGAGAAAGCGGCCTGCCGGCGGATGGCTGCGCCCGTTGTCGGAAACACAGCACAGCACACGCTGCGCTGCACTGGCGCATGTGGACAGCACAGCACAGCGCAGCCGTGAGGCGCTTTGCCTTGTGCCATTTCACAGACAGCTCACCACTGCGCTTGTGCGCTGCCCTCAACCCCTCCGCCCCATCGCATGCTGCACATGCGGCCCCACTGCTGTGTTGGTTGGCCAGCCGAACTATGTGACGCCGTGGCCTGCATGACCATGCACGCCCATCTGGCACGCTCACAGCACGCGCAGCACAACGGTGTGTGCGGCTGTGCAGCTGCCCGGCGCTGCCGGTGGAGGCGCTGCGCAGCGCAGGCCGCCTGTTTGAGCACACTCCGGTGTGCCACGCGTCGGGCGACTACGTCTCCATGCTCTCTGGCCCCGCGTTTGACAACCGGCCGAGCATCCAGTCCTTCTCCCGGCGCCTCAGCGCGATGCAGCGCGACTCGTACTGGCCAGTCGACGCGGCGGCCGCGGCGGGGGGCCTGCGCGACATCCCGGAGGCTGGAGACTACGTGCCGCTGGAGGATGCGAGCTACCGAGACGACTGGGCGGGGGCCGTCAACCGCACCGCCGGCTCGATGCCGGGGTGGATAGAGGACGACTACGACGATGCGGACTATCTGGCAGACGCGGAGGAGGAGGAGGATGATGACGCGTACTGGCGCGAGCACCACGGCGAGTCGACGGGTGGGGTGGGGGTGGAGGTGGGGGGCGGGGGACTGGGCGGCGTGTCTCGGGCGTTGCGGCTGAAGCGGTACAAGTCCCGGGCGAGCGCTCAGCGGCAAAAGGCGAAGCAGGATGCGCAACGGCAGGCGCAGAAGCAGGCTGCTCAGATGCAGGACTTAGCGATGCTGCACCGGAAGACGGTGCGCGCGGAGGCGGCCTCGCAGCGCATCCCGGAGTTTGGGTACGCGCGTGACCGGCAGTACGTCGATAAGTCGGCGGCGATCCACAAGGCGATGGATGCGAATCTGCGCGAGACGGGGTGGCTGGGGGACTTTGTACCGATGCAGATGCACTGCCCGCTGCTGGGGCGGCGCGTTTCGTGGCAGGCGGCGAGCGAATTTGCGGCGATCGCGTGGCGCTGCGACGGCCTCGGCTTCTCCTGGGAGTGCCTCTACCAGGGCTTTGAGCCGGAGCAGCCGCCCAGCTGACGCCTGCCACCTCTGCAGAGCGTGCTGCGCGCCGTGAACGCTGAGCGTGCGTCATGGGATTTGCGCCGCAGCGCAGCGGGCCGTGCTCTTCATGCATGTGTCACGCACCGCGGTGCCGAGCCGCGTGACAGGCGTGCTGCGCTGCGCAAGGCGGCTGTGCGTGTACTGCACGCGCCACGCACGCATGACCGGTTTGCATGCATTGTGCCACATGGCCACAGCCTGGCTGCGCACGCCTGGGCAGTGAGGCCATTTCGCGGAGGGATTGGTTGGGCCCAGTGCGTGCTGTGCTGTGTGGATGCTCTGCTGCAAGAGGTAATCCTGTATCACATGCGGCAGATGCTCGCCCACAGCGTCACGCCCATGTTGACGAGTCGTGGCCTGAAGGTCGGCTGTCATCCTGATGAGCGGAGATCGGTCCGTCCCACCTGTGACGAGCATGCAGTGTATGCTGGCAATGACACATTCAGCCACTGCCCGACGTGGGCAGATGCTGCCTTAGCATGCATGCACAAGAGGAAACGTGGCGATTTGAAGCCTACGGCATGAGGTCACAGTGACGGTTCCCTTGAAGTGGGGAATACCGCCGGGGGGCAGCTCCCACGCTGCAGCTGTGTGCCGCTGTGCAATGGCCTTGCGTGATGTATGCCACGCTGCAGCTGTGTGCTGGGGGCGCCGCTGAGGGCAGCAGGGAGGTGTGGTGGCCCGTTGCCGCCAATGCTTGCCAGTGGCGTGCTGCTGTGGCCGCAGCGGCCTGGCATGGTTCAGGGCGGGTAAAGACATCATTTTTTCTCGGTCACATTTGCACATGCGTGCCGTCATGTTTCAAAACGATATTTCTCCGCCTGACATAATTCGCTGCTGCCGAGCGTGGACGTGAATTCAGTGCGAAATAGCCGTCAGCATCTCCATGGCCACAGAAGTTCAGGGAAGCAATGGCACATTCGATACGACCCACAGGAGTTCAGGCAAATGCCAGGGAGGCGCTGCTGTGAACATGTGGACAGCATGCAGCGGAGCTTGTGCTCAGTCTATGCCTGACAACAGAGTAATACTGGTGACAGCCCAAGCACGTACAGTTACAGTATTCATCGACCATGCTCGGATCAGGTGTGCATGCGCGATGTGCAAGTGCACTGAAAAGTCGCAACCCCCCACCGTGTACAGCCATCAATGTTACTCTAACAGGCGCAGTGTCATGCATGCGGTCAGCCCATCCCTTGCTGCACCGTACTACAGTGGACCTCAAAGCAGCGGCGGCTGATAATACCCACACCTACGTATACATGCACTGCCGACACATGCGATGGCAGAGAGCACCAATCTGTCCTGGAACACATATATAGAACACATATATTCGGACGCTCATCCCGCAGGGCCCTCACACACTGTCCACCCGCATGCTGGGACGAGAGGCCGGGTCTACCATGAAAGAACAGCGAGAGGCGTGGCGGCGGGTCATTCGTGTCCGACACTGGCCCCGGAACAGTGTTCGGCCATTGATGGCGCCACTGCTGCAGCATGTCCACCACGGTCACCACTGACTTGACTCATCGTGCCGCCCACTGGTGCTGCCTTTGAGTGCCGCCCACATTGACTGCCGATGCCGTTCTGCCATGTGACCAACGTCTCGCGTGTCCTGCCAGATGCATGCATGCTGTGCTTCATCTGGTGCATCAGGCTGTCATGCATGCATGCATGCTGTGCATGCATGCTGTATATGCATGCTATATATGCATGCTGTTCATGCATTCGTTTCAAGCATGCTGTGCATGCATGCTATTTATGCATGCTGTGCATGCATGCTGCGCTTCATCACTTGCAGCAGGTGCAGCACGGCTGCGGCATCAGCATCAGCGTGCCAGCTTCGCCTTGAGGCTGCTTACGCACGTTTTGACCCTGTGGATGACCGCGGCTAGTACGAGCCAGTGTGAGAGCCTCAGCCGGAGCTCCCACCCGGCTGGGTGCGGCGACTTGCGGGAGTCGATGCCCACCGCAGCACGCAGCACGACGCACGGCGCCGGCTGCTGGCGCACGCACAGCCGCCACTCTGGCGATATGTTGGACTCATGCTCCGCCTCATCCAAGATTGCGCGGCCCACCTTCTGCATGCATTCAAGTTGCATGCTCGCTCGAGTCACAATGCATGGACGCATGCACCATCCCCCTGGCACACTGTTGCAGTCGTTGCTCGATTCATTGGCGTGGTAATGCAGCCGTCATTCGTGGGAACACGAGAAGCTGGGCAGCAATGAAACGAGCGTCAGCACACACATGCGCAAATGCGCGGCAGAAGCTCAGCCGATACTGACAGTGCGGGAGCGGCACGTTGACGGCGCCACCGCAGCGCGTGCGGCGGATCGCCCCTGTGACCACCGCGGGCACAACACGGCCTACCGCCAGGGGGGGTCAGCGCCGCACCCTGACCTTGAGCTGCGACGCGTTGAACTGGACCATCGAGAGCACGGCTTGCGGCCCCACCGGCAGCCAGCGCTGCTCCTTCTCTTTGCACACTCCAAGAGCAAACCTCACGGCGTCGCCCTCCCGGCGCAAGCCTGCGCACATCGCCTTGCACGACCGCGATGGCACCCCCAGTGGCCACACAGGGCTGCCCCACATCATCTGCTGCTGGCTACCGGGTGTGCACGCTGCGTGCTGTGTGCTGCCACCGTCCCGGTCCCCTGCTGCCGCTAACATGTTTAGGAAGTCGCGCACCGCACGCGACTGTGAGGCCTCCAGGTCAGCCAGCGAGACGCTTTGATAGCGCGTGAGCAGGCTGCCACGGGTCTGCAGCCGACCCGCGCTGGCCCCTGCAGATGCTGCTCCCATGCTGCGCCCGCTGCGCGTCGTACGCCTGCACCGCCGCTCCCTCCTCTGCCGGCTGCTCCCGGTGACCTCTGTCGACTGGCACTTGCGCTGCGCCGTCGCGCATGCGTGCTGCGTATTGTATCGTGCGTGCTGTCTGCTTCGTGCTGCGTGCTGCCTGCTGGTGCTCACTGCTGTGCGGCGTTGCGGCTTCAGCTCTCGCGACCTCGCTGATGATGTCCTCCACCGCCACCTGCGCCTCCTCAGCCACCTCAGATGCGGCGCCCATGCCAGCAGTGTCGGCGGCGGCTGCAGCGAGGCCTGCGTCAAGCCTCAGCAGCGCGGCTGTGATCGCGTCTGCCTGGAGCTGCAGAATCTGCAGCACAGCCGCAATGTCTGTGCGGTGCACCGTGGTCGTACGCATGTGATGCATGCATCTTGTGGCAAGTGTGGATGCATGCAGGATGTAGTGGCATCGAGGCCGGGACGCTCGTGTCGCCACGCGCTGCGGTTGGTCAAACACCGCAGCACGCAGCACGCACCGCGCCATTGCTCGATGGCCGCCTGCCTGCAGCCACTCAGCCATGCGGAGCGAAGCCTTGGTGCCGAAACCGCCCGCTGCGCCAGATGCGCTCAGCAGCTTGTGGCCGTGCTGGCCTGCCGCCGAACGTGCTTGAGCCGAGCACTGCCACATGCATTGCAGCACGCTAAAATGGCAGCACAAGCGACGCTCCAGAAGCAGGCACACGCGCAATCTCTAGAACAGAGAGAACGACGACACTTCGTGGAGGGCAAGCGATCTGGGGGTCATGTCGTTGTGGGGGCTATGTCGTTGTGGTGGGTCCACACCGTGCTGGGGGCAGCACACGTGCTCCATTGGAGCGCAGCACCCAGCATGCATGTGAGGGAGTTGAAGCACGCATGCGGCAGGCTCGCACCCCGAAAGCTGCGGCTGAGAGGGTGATCGTGTCTGGAGGAGCGGGCGCAGGGGCACGTGTCCATGGCGGGACGATGATGCGGACGTCCCCGCTGCAGCCCTGCACGATGGTGATCTCCCGCGCCCCGGGGAGGGTGACTGTGCGGGGGGATTGCGGCAGTGCAGCGGCGGAGCCTGCGCCGGTGATCGCCGGCAGCAGCGCCTGCCACTCGGCCACCGACAGCATGACGCCTTCATCCGTTGGCCGCATGTCATCCCCTCCCTACAGGCAGCAGCAGCCGGTGTGCCCCATCGCGATATGCTTCATCGCGATATGTTTCATTACGGTATGCTACATCGCGGTATGCTTCATCGCAGCATGCTTCATCGCGATTCCATTTACAGCTCTCACCAGACATGTCCAGGGGCAGCATGTCGTCCGCTTGCCGTGCGGCAGGCTGGCCACGCCACTAGCCACTGGCTGATGCAACGCCCACTAGCCAGTGCTGTCGATGCCACCAGCCAATGCCGTGGCTGAAGCAACGCCCAGCAGACCCGAGGGAGCGTACAACGCACCTGCGCGGAAGCATGGTGGCGCGCATGTGCCGGTGTCAAGTGTCAAGTGCAGACGGAAGCAACTGCCGTAGCTGATGTAGCCATTCACATCTCCAGCGAAGCGGGACCCAGGAGCTGAAGGGGGAAGCCAACCGGAACTCCCCCTCGGATGCGCGCAGGCATGTCACAGCGCGCATTCCTGTGCTACGCAATTTGGTCACATGCGCGCGCGTTCGACCGCCAGGGGCGCGCGCACGACCGAACCAGAGACCTTCCAGGGACACGGTGAAACACCGCCGCGGGAGAGGGGTCAGCTGCTCTCGCTACTGAACGGCGTGCATCATAAAATGAGCTCATACGGATGCCCCGCACCTCTCGAAATGCCCTCAACTCCACCGCTGCCGCGTTGTCGTAAAACTGCACAAAGCACCGTGTGCGCAGATCCTCACCAATCGCGAACGGTATGGTCCAATCGTACGCCGCGGGCTCGTGCTCCAGCCTCGCTCGCTTGGATGCTGGCTCTGAGGAGGATTCAGTTGGTAGGAGGTCGTGCTGCCTGATCACGTAAACCTCCCTCTGCATGTTGGACCACAAACCTTTCAATCTCCGCCTGCACACGGGCACAAGCTCAATGTCTCCGCATTGACGAAGATGCCATGTCACGGCCGTCACGGCTGTACACAGCCTGGTCGTACTCCTCTGCAATCGCAAGCCAGTGTTGGTTTACAGTGAGATAGAGCAAGGCCCAAGCAGTGCCGAGGGCAGAGAGCGTGTAACTAAACACACAAGCACAAGCAGCACGGTCACCCGACACCTCATGGCATGAATCGCACACAAGCAGTCCACAAGGAATACAACCGACAGTGAAAGCCCACAGCATATTGACCCAGCGCAACACGGCGGAAGCCATGCACAAGCACCAGGTGCAGGGGGCCTTGGCACGCATATACTGAGCGCGAAGCCGGCCACAGCAGCCAGCATGGCCACTGCCCGTCTACACCTAAATAATATACCTAAATAACATACCTAAATAAATATGGCCCGCGGCCTAGACCGGTGGCAGGGCGTTGCTGCAGAGGGGGGGGGGGAGCGACGCAGGGAGCTATCGTTGCATCTTAACTCCGCCCAGATACGGTAACCTTTGGCCTTTTGCCTTGTTTTGCTTTTGCAAAGGCTCAAGGCAAGTGCACCAGCGCACGCCACGCCCCATGCCCACGCGACGCCAACCCTGGTGCCAAGAATGCTCTCGGACGGATGCTCTGCGGGTATTTGCCCATGGCCACGCGATTCCGCTCTCGAGAGCTATGCACAGATGACGACTCGAGGCAACGATCGTTGTGCGCTTCACACCGTGTTCAGGATGCACTGTTGGTTATGTTGCGTGCTTGCTTTCCCTGGCACCACTGAAGATCGGCTCATCCTTTGTGTTACATAGATGACGACGCACTGGTTTGCGTACGAACCGTAGCGCAGGCACCACATGTTGCGGGCAGGGCTGGCGCGCGCTCACCCACTGAGCCATCAGACATGGATTTGCTGGTCGTCATGGACGCGCACCTTAATCACCTCTAAGAAATTGGCCATACTGTGCTTGAAATGAGACTCACACGCGCTCACCAGGCTCTCCTCGGTTGCGGTGTGCATGTCCGCATGCAGCAGCAGCGATCGCAGATAGTCTGCGACCTGCACGCCTGATAGCGCCTGTACCGAGCCCATGTACACATTTGGGTACATACACTGTCAGAATAGCACGCATGAATGGATCATGCTTGTGACTGACCTCCTGGACATGCGGAGCGGAAGAACCAACGACTGGAGCCATATTGTCAACCTTCCAGCATGGTCGCACATAAAAACCAACGGCATATCTCATCGGTGAAGGAAAGCTGGAGCCACATTGCAGTATCGGTTGCATCAAACCCCACTGTGCAAGCTCATGTGCGTGCGACCGCTATCAGACGATGATACCCGTGTCGCAAAGGCGCACCCACTGGGCGTCCATCGCGTTGGCGAGATACTATGCCGATGTGCAGGAGCTGATTTGTTGCTGGCCCGCTAGCCAGGGTAAATACGAGGCATCTATCCCGCTGTCCACGAGCTGTCACCGTGAAACTGCCCGCATCAATCATGCACTGTGCGGAGGTGCCCAATTATCCACGCTTGTGCATCGAACAGGAGGCTACTCTACTACCATTGCCCGGCACTTGTTCTAGTTATGGAGGAGCAGCAGCAAACGTGGCGTGGTCGCGCATGCGCATGGACGTCTGCCCCATCGCGCGCTCCTGTATACAGTGTACACAAGTGGCTACCGGCAACACGCGATGGAGGCCCAGATCCAACAAGCCATGCACAACAACTGACCAGCTACAATGGCGAAATCAAGCGTGCACTTTTCAAGCCCTACACAAAAAGGAATCGATCCAGTACCATTGAAATTGATCCTCACACCTTGGAGCGAGCAGCCTTATACAGCAGCCTTATCCAGCAGCCTTATACAGCAGCCTTATCCAGCAGCCTTATACAGCAGCCTTATACTCCTTATACACATCAGCTCGCGGCACACCACGCTGGCACTCAGCCTAGGCATGCACGCAAGAACAGCTCCTCTGCCTGAGACGCACAGTACGACACCGCGGGGGAGTTCTCGGGGGGTGGGGGGGGGGGGGGGGGGGGGGGGGCTGGTTGCAGTGGTGGTAGTGTGCACACCATCATGAGGGCGGTGGTGGTCGGGCCTGCTGAAGGACAGCGGCGCGTAGTGCAGCCGGTTGGAGTGCGTGGCTTTGGCGGTGGTGGAGCGGGCTGGTGTGCAAGTGTGCGGTTGTGCCGGTTCGTTGTGCCTTTGCGCATGTACATGTTGCTGCTTGTTGCTGCCGGCTTGTGGGGTTTTGGGCGTGTGCTTGCCTGCTGCTGCCCTCATTGCCGGGCTCTTGCGTTGTTCTCCGTGTAACACAGGAAGACACTGCGAGAGTGCGCAAAATCGAAGACTGGCGAAGCTGTGGGCCCTTGCACCTGTGCGATATGCAGTGTCGTCGACTGCTCATGTGTGCACGACCGCTACAAGCACACATGGCTGAGGCCACAAAAGAGGCACACAAATTGGCCCACAGTGTTACCACAACACGAGACAGCAGAGACACCTTGCACGACCCGGCCATCAATCTCGCTTCAGCATGCCGGCCTTGCAGCTCCATCTCAATTGCAGCCAAGCCCTCTTACTCACGCCCCTACGCCTCCGTGTTACACAGAGATCAACGCAAGAGCCCGCAAGAGCTCCTCTCTGCACACAAGGCTGCTCTGCGACATGCACACATGGCACAAAAGAAACCAAAATGCACTGCCCCGACAGACTGCCTGGTGTAGCGCAAACTGCAGCCTGACCGTCAACATGCGGGAAAGTAGAAAAGTGTGAGTCCATCTGGCACTGCTGCTTCAGTATGGCGGCAATCTCACATTGACAGCAGCTGCGCATTTCTGGATGCATGTGTTTACAAAATACAGAGTACGCTGATTCCTGCCCAACTCTCAACCTATGGCACACTTTTGTACATTCAACATTGCGTTTCAGTGTGCGTTAGCACGTCTCTTTTGCCAGCCGGTGTACGCCCTTCTGGAGGGCCCACCTTCTGTCCCAGGAGCTACAAAAACAGAGATCATTTCACTCTAGCAAGCACAGCCACACCGACTGATCACCGAGGTCGCTGAACCGTGACTGTTCAGAAACGCATGATGACACAGCCAGCTTTGCCGGAGCTGCTCAGTGTCGATCTGCAGCCCCCGCCATGTTATGGCAGCAGCGGATGAGGCTGTAACAGCGAAGGCCGGACACCCGACAGGGCCACACAGTGTGCAGCATAAGATACACTACCGCCACTAACGGCACTGCTCGTGCACGTCTGGCTGTTGTGACGTGCATGGGCGACGCGCTGAACTACTGGAACACCCCTGCAACAGGCGCAACGACAGCCACAAATGCACACAGAGCGGCATTGTCAAAACCATTGGACCTGCACCGCAGGCCTGGCCATCATGCATACATAACAACAACACACAACTGTACACAGAGGCGGAGATGGACAGGCGGCCGTAGCGAGCAGAGTCCGCGGGGTCCTGAGAGGACGACTGTGATTTCCAGTCGGTCGTAATCACACGCAGACACACACGCTGCCGGAGTGTCGCTTCTCACTGGCCCTGGAGCTCGGCCTGGATGTCGGGCACGATGCTGGCGAAGGTCTGCCACTCGTCCGGGTTGAGGCACACGCCCCGCCGCTTGACCCTCTCATCTTCCCCCTCCTTTGGCGACCACTCCCGCAGGTGCACGTAAATCTTGCCTCTGTACTCTGACGTGAATGCGGTGCGCTTGTCCGACAGCGGCACACGCAGTGACCCGTCTGTTGCCGCCACCGCATCCCCGACAGCCTGCACGCCCGCCACGTCAGCACTGCTGGCAACGACACAGCAAGCCACACAGCACGTGCCCGCGCATGGCAGCCTGTGGTGCTCTCAACATCTCGCCAACCCGTCACGGGACCGCACAGGAACACGTTGGCTCAACGACGCCAGCCTGCACAATGATGAAGTCGTGAACAAGGTGCTGGCGCCCGGGTGGATAGCATGCAGTACAGCACTGGCCACATGTGACACCTTGAAAACGCCGGTATTCGGCCCAAGAGCACCCGCGTGGCATGATTGCCGCTGGCTGGCGTGCATGGTGCTGTCGTGCCAGTGGCAATTGTTGTCCGACACACACTGCACAGCGACATACGCTGCACAGCAGTCCGACATACGCTGCACAGCGACATACGCTGCACAGCAGTCCGACATACGCTGCACAGCACCGCTCTACCACCGCACCGCAATCCCCAGAACGCGCCTTGCTCTCTTTAAGAGCCAGTAATACTCCCCACAGGCAGCACGGAACCACGCAGTGTGCTGCTGTGGACACGGAAGGCACGCACGATGGCCACCCTCCTTCCTTCACCCGTGTAGCTCCATGCCCTGGTGCTGTTGCAGTCGATGCCGCCCTGTGCGTGCAGGTGAAGGCGCAGCTTGAGAGGTAAGGGCAGCGCACCTTGAGAGAGCTACACAGCGTCTGGAACTGGTCCAGGGCCAGGTTCAATCCCTTCTTCGTGCTAATCCACTCCCCACCTTTGTCGAAATACTCCCGCACTGATACATTCTGCTTGCCGTTGAATGAACCAACGCTGGCAAACTTCGTAAGCTTGGGCTTAGGGACACCGAGGAGCCACCGCGGCTCGCCTTGACTGTTCTTGGTCTTGCGTCCTATGGCCGCAGGCTTGCCCTCAGCGTTGGCAGCGACACTCGGGCCGCCGTCCGCCTTCGCTTGGGCCTTAGCCTCCGGCTTGGTGGCGATTCCGGAACCGCCCGCGTCGGCCTCCTGTCGCGCCCCAGCAGCAGGCTGTGCAGCCGGGCCATCTGCAGAGAGTTTTGCAAGCGCAGCATTGACTCCACCAACACACTCGCACAGCGCCTGCACCCTTCGCCGCCGTCTGAGATGCTGTCATGGTGCGATGCTGGCATGCATGGTGCTGCGGGCATGCCCCATTCGTGCTGGACAGGCGATGCCCTGCCGGCGCCGATCTGAGGGGCTCCATGCCTGCAGCGCATCCAAAAAACAACCAATGCTGACTTGCAGACTGCAGCTGCTTGGTGGATGCCATCATGTGTGTGGTGGTCAACCACCGCTGGCAGCTGTCTGTTTCGGAACCGTACGCATGCAAACAATGACACCTGATACAGACAGTGGTGGCTCAGACAGTAGTGATGGTGTCAATGGCAGCAGGTGTCAACTGTACCTGAAGATGTATGACAGTTATGGGCAACATGTGACATATCCAGGCGCTCTCTCTACGTGCTTCACCAAACGGGTAGACTGCGCAGCAACACACACTGCAACTCACCACATTGAACTGTTGCAACGAGTTGACTGAACTGGGTGGACTGCAGGTCTTCACCGACTGCTGGCCTCATGGTGCCTGGCAATGACAGCGGTGGAAGATTGCCCTTGTGCAGTGCTCAATTCAACTGTTCTGTTGCGCGCGGTCCGCAAGAATGCATGCAAAGCGCTTGCTGATGATGGATACAGGTGTCTGAATACGTAGCTGTTTTAGTGTGGCGATGCGCTGCACACGAGCATGCAAGGCGTCTGCTGCACTCATTGCCCTTGTGTCCACCGCGCTGCCAAAGCTGAACGTGCCAGCTGATCCCCTTCACTGCATCGTGTTTGATGCTCAATGTGAACACGAATGCTGCTGTTCTGGGGAGCTGGCATTGCAACCATTCAAAGATTGCATTTATGCGCAATGTGATCATGCAATTCTGTTTGGCCGTACGACTCACAGCTGCCACACGCGGCTCCGACACCACCGGCTTCAGCATTGCAGCCGTCAGAACTCCTGTGATTCCTGACTGATGTTTGATTGCATATATGAGGCATGGGCACATGTCGTGGAGACAGCTGCCTACCTGGAAATGCGGTTGTCTCAGCATGATGCCCCGTTGAGTGGGTTTGAGCTCCCCATCTTGCTCGTAGCACTCCCGCAAATCCACGCAGATTGATCGCTTGATGTAGTCGCTGATTGCCACCCGCCTCAGAGGTGCTAATTGCAGCTTGAACTCAAAATCCTTGCTCTCCAACGCTGTCTGTATGCTTGGTATGCCTGCTGCCAGGGTCTGCCACTCCGCAACAGGAAGCATCAGTCCTTTCTTGGTAGGCCACATTTGGCCTTCCCGCTGCAAGGCGGCATGGTTCCTGAGTTGGGGCAGCCGCTGATTCCCAGGTACGCACAGTGAATACTAAAAGGCAGCGATCCAGCAGGGAAGGCTACACTGGACATGCGGGATATTTGTAATGCGATTTCACAGAATGTATTTGCATATGCTCAACGATCTCACAGTGACTTCTGAAGCTGCGTGTGACTGGCAATCATGTGACGCACCTCATAATGTACACGGATGTCCACATATACTGTCTTTTTGAACTCTTTGACAACAAGACGAGTTAGTCCGTCTTCAGAGAGCAGGTACTCGGTGGCTGCTTGATTCTTTTTTGCGCTCTTGGCAGCTTTTGACTTGCCGGTGTCTGGAGCACAGTTCTCTCGCCCACGCTTGGCGCCTTGTTCCCCGTCTTGGTTTGCGTGCATCACAACAAATTTCTCAATCTCTTCCTGCGCACACACACCTTGGTTGTCATGGTCTCGCCAACAACGAAATGCTGATGTAATGGCGCGATTCTTCGGCTTTGAGACGAGCGTGTTTCACAGCTCCGCAAAGCTCCGTCGAGGGTGGTCGCCATTGACGCGCACCTGTACATCGCTTGCAAAAGGAGACATATCCTCTTTAAAGTGATCTGAAAGCCTTTTCAGCAGCAGCTCCTCCGTTGTGGACTCCAGATTGGCCCCTTTCAGAAGCCTCTGCAGGAAGCCAATCACATCCTTCTTGCACGTTTTAGCAGCCATTCCGTCAGTCAGCTGGCGGCACAATGATATAAAAATTCAAGTTCAGCCCTGATCAATTCTGGAGCCAAGGGAAGAAAGGTGCAGCGCGACCTAACAACATCCGCATGCCAGCTCAAGAGACACAGCAAGTGGCACCCAGCAGGAAAGCGGACGCGCAAAACATTTGCAAATATTGCAGATGCCAGTGGGGACATTGAGGTATAGGGCGCGCATTATGGCAAAATCCAGTTACGGAGCTTCGCAGCTACGTCGCGTCGCTTCAATCTGGCCACGGCTGATGGGCTCGAGAAAGCGCGGCACATGAGAGCCAAGGCTTTCAGCGTTGGGCAAGGACTCACTTGCAAGAGCGCGCAGCGGCGGGAGCTACAACAGAAAATGTGGGTGCGGAGGGGCTCTGCAAAAGCTAGACGACAGATGCGCAATCGGCTGGCTCGCGGCGCCTGGCTGGCTCCCAGCGTCACCTATACGTGGCCTGTCGTTCCCTTTGCGCTAGCATACTACCTGGTACTATGCTAGAACGACAGGTTATATAGCAACACATCTTGGGTCGCCGCATAAGCTTTAGGTGTACTTTGATTTGGGCTTGCGTTGGTGACATGCAGACCACAGCGGGAGCGGTGACCAAGATGAGGCAAGGCCGCATGGAGTGGGCTGGTCAGAGCATATCAACACACACTGATCACTGTTTTTGTCGTGAGAGGAGCTGATGAGGAAGCTCAGCCGGCACAGAGCTATGCCATTGGCCCCCCCCGTTGCCTGCCCTCAGCGCTGCTGGGATCCACCTCTGCCGAAATGTGATTCACAAACACAAACAGCTGTATGGCAACGTATCCGCCATATCTGTAAGCTGCGACGGCATGGCCCACGCCATCCTCTCGTATTTGCCACAAATGGGCTGACAGCCATGAACGGTGCCCCCATGCTAAATACCCAAAACGTCGGCCGCCCATGTCACGACTTGCAGGACAGCGTACGCTGTAGCCACGGGCGACCGTCGGCCACGTCTGTGCGTGTGCCGCTGTGTGAAGGTGGGGTGGCCAATACCCAACCTGGGTTGGCGTGATGCTCGGTGGGTTTTGTCAGTTGATGGCATATGTGCTAGGATCAAACGGTGTGATTGAGCATGCATGGCATTTGGCGACAATCATGAGTGCGGTAGGCATGCTTGCGGGTGTCACCCAAACGTCGTGTTCTTGTGTGCATGCACTAGACCACATCTGCTGCCCTGGACATGGGCCAGCTGTCCTATATGTGAACACAGCAAACACACGCACAAGCGGCTGTGTCACGTGCAGGCGTCTGTATAAGCTGCTATTCATTACCTGTTACATCTCAGTCTCCACCGGCACTGATGACTCATGCGGTGACCTCACCACACACACCTGCAGTGAAAACTCTACTCATCTCATTCACCGTTTCCGAGTGCCGCTTTTCCGTGGTGCTTTCGGTTTGCCACCCTTGCTGGGTGCCTTTCGTTTGCTCGCCTTGACGACCCGGCCCGATGAAATCGTGGGCGCCTTCTGCTTTTTGCCCAGGGTTCCGGTGCCGTCACCGGCGCCGGCATCCTCTGCAGGCAGCGGCGGCGTGTCAGGAACATGCAGTCTATCATTGCTGCATCGGCTGAACGGCGCAGCAGCTACAAAGCAGTGGGTGACATCAACATCAAATTTAGCTCAACGTTGTGAAACCTCAGCAACCTCAAGCGTCTGCAAAGAACCGGCATGGTCAGCACAGTGGGCCATCGCGGCATGTGTTCCATGCAAAGTGTCATGGCTGCATCACATCAGGCAGTGACATGCCACAGTGAGCGGAATGCAAAGACCGTGCGCCAATGACCCAGCTTTGCAGCAGCAGCAGCGAGGATGCTCGCTGCGACCTGGCAGCAAGCACCGGAACGAATTCCACTTGGACGGGTGCCTGAGACTCCCCTCAGTTGCAGTCAATTGCCCTGTCAATTGACATCACTCTAGATGCGTCAAGGCAGATATCCACTCCTGACGAAAGAGATTTATGGCCCATCCTAACAACTGTCTAGATTTCACGCGTGTGCAGCATGCCACTGGTCACTGTCCGATGGCTGTCTGGAAATCCCAGGTAGACTACTGATCGCTCACACTGGACTGTGCAGCCTGTGTAGCCAAGGCAGGGCTTTGCCATCATGCATCGACGCAGTGCGTGGCGCGCATGGGGTGGAGTCACTGGAGTGGAATGGGGGCGTACCCAGGTCAGCCAGGCCCCAGCCATCAATTGTGCCCGCGGTCACTTCCTCGTAGTCTTCAAAAAGACTTGATTCGTCCAGCTGGACGAATTCGTTGAACACTGCTTCTACCTGCACCGGTAGACAGCAGTCGCAGCCATCCCCAAGGAGCCCTGATTGTCGATGTGCAGCAGCAGGTTGCACAGCAACGCGGACAGCTGTAGGCATCACTCAACTCGGTGGCACGGCTGACAGCTCACAATGTGCAGCACCACATGCATCGTCTCCCGCAGTGATGCTGCGACAGGCGGCAACCATGCCACAAGATAAGGTGAACAGTGCAGCACCGATGCATGCATTGACCATCTGGCACAAGCTACACAATAGTCTGCAAGGACATCCGCACACGAACTGTTCGGTGTGAAAAGCAGCAAGACACGCCCGCCAGCCGATTCCGCCACTGACCAGGCCCCTTGGATCTATGGCGGACATCATCCAGGTGCCGATAGGGTTTGTGAAAGGCAAGAGGGCACACACGCGGGACTATCACTAGCACACTCACAGTTCTACTGGACTATACTTCAACAGTCAATAGTCGGAGGCGGAGTACTGTGCTCTAAAGGGTGAGTGGAAGAAGCACCTTTGCCCCAGAAGGGCCGATGTTCACAACGCATGCGGTGCCGGCAAGAGAGGCGATTGCCGCATCAAACCTGACACCTTTGAGGTCCAGCACGAGGCCCTGCACCGTCTCCTCCTCGCCGCCATTATGTCGCCCGTCCTTCTCACCGGCAGGCTCACCTGCAGGTGAGCCCGCAGCATCATCTGATGCCACTGCCTCCGCAGCTTTGCCTGCGGAATGCGGGGCCGCGGCCCCCGCCTCCTCTTCCTCAGGTTGCTCTGAAGCTTCAGCGTCGGAGTTGAGAGGCACGTCCTTCCTCTGCTGCATCCGGAGCCGCTCCACCAGTGAGAATCGCCCGACTGCGCCTGTGTCTCCGCTGAGGTCCACAGCATCCGTCTCCTTGTGAGGGACCTCCACAAGGAGCTGCACACTGCGAGGACGGCTCAACACACATGTAGGCCATGTCACTGCCATGACCTGTGGGAGCAGCAGGGCACGAGGCGATGCCCCGCAGCAGCGAGCAGAGGGCCTACCCGGTTGAATACGATCTTGTCGGGGTTCTTTATTGTGACCCGCCCAGGTGCGTCTACGCCAGCGACGACACCGCCAGTCTTTGGCTTGGGACGCTGCTTTGGTGTTGGTGTCGGTGTCGTGTCGGCTTGATGATTGACTGGCCCAGCCGGGATTGCTGTCACAGGTGTGGACGCTTCTTGACTGGCCTTGTCTGCATAGTGTGGCGTGCAATTAACTACGACTGGAAAATATCAGGCAGGTGACATCCAAGGAAAATGCAGACGGCATGGCACAGCAACGGCTCAACCCGTCGAGACACTGTTCCACTCGACCCCAAAAGGTGTGCCTCGGCTCAATGCCCAGACTGTAGACCACAAAACGACTCTTTTGCTGTAAGGTAAATCGTTCGCAAGGCCTGTGGACGACTGAATCGCACTTGTGATCTTGCTGGGCGTTGCCAAGAAGGCAAATGGGTCTTCGCTGCTCTGCGATCCCTGCCTTTCGGATCCCTGCAGATAAGCATGGCTTAATTTCTGTCATCGTGTTGGCTGACAAGCTGGGAAGCATTGTGACCATATTGGACAGGCTTTGCATGCGCAGGTGCATGCATCACCACGTAGGTTGACGACACTTATGGCGACACTTACTTGTTTGCTTGCCTCATCATCATCAAAATCGTTGAGCCAGTCTGGGTCTTCGTTGGGCTTTGCATCATCGCCCTGCAGGTTGGCCAGGAAGTCCGACACGTCCAGTGGCATTCCCATTGCCCTACAATCAGGTTACATCGGAGAAGATCCAAGTCATTGCTGAACTTCCTCACATCATCTTGCACTTTACACAGATTCTGTCTACCTGGCTGAGCTGCGATCGCTATTGCAGCTGTTGTTCCATTACGAAGCAAGCTGGCGCAAGTCGCGTGGACGTGATTGACGCTTGCCGGCCATCTAGAAGATTATCTACACTCTCAGGATCTGCTGCATCGCCTGCATGGACCCCTCTGCTTTACCTGTCCGTCTCAGGACCGTTGCATTTTGAACGCCGCGCACTGTGGCAGAACTGCGAACACGTCCGGTAGAAAGTGGCATGGGGGTGTCATTCTACCCCAGACCTGTAACGCGGTTCTCGAATGCCCACGGTGTTACCGCTGACAGACCGCTGCCTGCTTCTGCTGTGCATGCTCTCTGCCTGCTTGGATGGATGATTGACACCGCCCTGTGTACCCTGACGCCATTCCACGCCTATGGAAAGGAGACACGTGGCAACCGCTGACTATCTGGTGTGGCATATTTTGAACCAATACTCCGAATTCTGTCGTGGTACAGGGCCACATAGACGTGCACAGCCGATTGCTCCGCCCCAACGTGCAGGCCACGGTGGGGTCTAGAACAGGTGAATGTGCACATCACCTCAGCAAAGTGCACAACAGTTGACAAGCTGGTGCACTGCGCACTCGTCGGCGCGAGGAAAGTGCTAAACTGACTCGGCTGTAGCGGCACGTGGCAGGTTCAAACACTAGCAACAGCGGCGTGGCAAGGTGAGCAGTCGTCTTGCCACCAGGACAGGTACCTGCGCCGCAACGTGGAGGGTGCGAGACCACGTTCCGGCATCAAGCGGGCCGGCTGCGATCACTGAGCCTGCAAATTCCATTATCAATGCCTGTATGTACCTCTGACAGACACAGCATTCCAGATTCTAAACTGGAATGGGGCTTGGGCAACACATGCAACTGGTTGCAATGGCTAGTGCAGATGCTGCAGATCGACGATGTGTTCGATACTGCCATTCCAGCGGTTTAGGATGGATTCTGTGTGCCAGCTCCGACCACAGAACTGCTACGAATTGCTAGAGCTGACACGCCCCGCCGCCTTTTGGGGGTGCTCACAGCAGTCCGCCTGAACAGCTCAACCTGTGCAAGTGTGTGTTTGCTTGCCCCGTCGGAGCCATGCCTTCGTCTGCAACGGTGACTGCTGGAGGTCTGTGCTGTAGATGGTACGCACATGACCTACCGGCATGGTACTCCTACAGTAGAAGGGCTGCTCGGCTCTTGTGTGGCCAATACCAGCTGCCCAGTGCCCAATCTGTCGCAGCCAAGGCGTGTTTCTGAACGGGGAATCATGACAGATTTCCCTTGCACAGCTTCAGCTTCTTGAAGTAGTCAGCCACAGCGGATTTCCGGCACGGCTTGGTCGCGAGTGCAGTCGGGTAATCCTCTGGCTGCTCCACCCACAGCTTGTGTGGCACGCCCGCGTCTGTCAGCTTGATGGCCAGGTTCTTCAGCTGCGTTTCCCCTTTGCATTCGAGCACTACCTGCAGGACTGACATGCGGTCATGATCTTCAGGACGGTGCCTGAGGCAGTACTGTGCCAGCGAGTGGCAACGGCCCACGGCCTGTCCGACATGATCTCGATGGACGCGGAGAATGAGCACACACCTTATGCATGCTGTCAAGATGCTCCTCTGAGACGTAGTGCCTGGAGTCGGGATCATCTTTGGACAGCCATAACGCCGCCACACTGGCATGGCAGGCTTGAGCGATCAATGGGCCCAAGGGCCAGCCCTGCTCAGCCCACAGGTCTCTACGCAGCACAATGTACTGTATGATGGGATCGTTGCTATCATTTTGTGAAGCAGAGGCTTGTACGCGATCGCTCATTGGGCCTGAGCTGCGCTTCCTGGCGTGCTGCTGGAGAGCCTGCAGCCAAGACGTTTGTTGCCCGTGTTTGATCAGCTCTGGCACAAGAACGGGCGAGAGGGTTTCAGCAGGGATTGAATCACAGGAACACACCACGCGAGAATCGATGTCTAGAACCCGTTGAACACGCCTCAGCTCACGGCGTGTGGTCGTTGAGGGATGTTGGAACGCCGCGCTCAGTCTTAGCCCAGCAGACGCAATCATGATCAACGGTTTCTCTCAGGACTCGACATGCGTGTTTGTGTGGGATGTCAGCGCCTACAGAGTAGTAGTCGTCCAATGCGCTTACAAGTGGTTCGTGCACTGTTGACAGAGTTGTGATGCGGTGGGAGCTATGAATGCCGATACACACTCCAAGCTAAACAACCTCTTCACACTAGTTATTGTGTTCCAGTGTTGCCCAATCACGCCGTTCAGTGCTGGCGGACGCTTGTGCACCGTGGCTACAGATTCACCTTGGAGCAGCCATATCACGTCATACGTACATTGAGATGTGCACGAGTGATAGTTGCACGCACGGCTTTATTCAGCTCCCCGACAACTACACACCGCAGTTGCACAGTAAGTGCTGTATTACAGCCAATTGGTTAGCTGTTTGATAGCCAAATGCTGCACACTACTGGTTTGCAGCACTAGACATTGCTGCTGGCACAACACCAGCTCTCAGCCGACGACTTCCTCTCATGCACACTCTAATCTCTCGATATCAGCATAGCCTGCGAAACTCCTGGGAAACACCGGTGCAACCCATTGACTCCAACTCCAGGTACCATACGCCCACATCACCAGCCCGGCTCTGCTCAATCCGCAACGCTCGCTCACCAGCGACGCCCCTGTCCTGCCACCCCAACATTGCTTGCCCCCACCACCAAACCCACGCTGCTGGAGGGCGATCCAGACCGCATCAGCCAGAAAAGTACACATGAAAAGCGATGAGACCGGATGGCTACCACATACGGCCTATCCTATTGCTCCGTCGCGCGTCGAGCCTCAGAGGGGATATCAGTCCTCTGTGCTCGAGTCCGAGACTGGCCAATGACGCAGATCCCGGCAGCGCGCCCTGGGGTGACCACATACGTGTAGCCACCCTCTCTACATGGCATCTTCATCGCCACGCATGCGCATCATGAATGCATTGAAGGCGTCCCAGTTGTCCAGGAACTGGTTGCCCATGCGCAGGAATGTCAGCTGCGCGAGGCTGCCCCTTGCTGCGCTTGCGCCGACAGCGCTCTGGTACATCCGGTCAAACGCATACTTGTCATACCTGCACAGGCACACCTTTATCAGCTATCCTGCCCGCAGTATCCTTGGGTGATGCAAACTATCCGCGTCGCCATGTGTCAAATGCTGCCATCACCCTCATCAGCCTCATGTCAAAAAACTCTTGTGTGTGCCATTTCAGCTGTCAGCCACAAGCGAATATCAGCCACAAGCGACAGCTGCTGGACCATGAAACAAGCTCTGGAGAGGGGCAGGGCGCACCGCTGCAGGGCATTTTCGCCGGTGACGGGCACGCCGTGCTGTGCTGCGGTGTCCAGCACGAGCTCCAGGAGGTCCTCCGGCCCACACGCGCCCTCATGGGGGTGCTCGCAGTCGCGCATCTCCACACACGTGAAGCTCGCGTGTGCGCCATGCCGCGCCAGCATCGCCATGATTGGCGCGTACCCATTGTGCCGCGCGGTCTGGTAGTACCCTGCCGTGTTCTCCGCCGCGTGGCCGAGGCTCTTGCTGCACCAGTGCACGCCCGCCAGCTTCACGCCGAGCTTCACCTTGGCGTGCCGTGGCGTAAATCGGTACAGCCGCTCCTCTTCTGCGCCGTTCCCCCCGACCACCTCTGCATCGTTTACCGCCGTCTGCAAACCACGCGGGCACTGTTAGCAACATGCCAACATCACCAAACCGTGCTGCTGGACCAATGTGATCAGAGCATGCACAGGTGGATGCACCCTCATCATTGCACGGAGGGGGAGCCGGGGATGGGATGGTCGTGGCTAGGCACAGTGATGGTCACTGGCACGACAGTCGCAATGCATGTGATTGCATTACGGGCACCGGAACACAGAGGGCAGGTCGAGGGGCGCACAGCGCTGACGGAATCGAGGATGGTGCCGGTGCAGCGGTCACGGACCATTGGCCCCACAGCCGAGAGGATCGCGTCGGCGTGGTCGATAAGCAGCTGCGAGTACCATGAGAGGAAGAACTCGCCGTACGGTTCGCGCCAGCGGCCGTTGTTGTTGAAGAAGACCGTGTCCCAGTGCCGGTCGTTGTAGCTGGGCGCATCATGCGGACCCCACTCCCCCCTGCATGCATGCCGCACATATCCATTGCTCAAATGCTGCAGTGACACACCAGCGCGGCATGGAGTGCGTCCAACTGGAGCGCGTCCAGCTGCCAGGGTCATGCACGCCCGATGGACAACTCATCCAGACGGCTCTGGTGTTTGAAGTTGACACGGCAGACACACCATATGCGGAAACACCAGATGACATTCAGGAGGATGATCTGCAGCGCACCAGTCGGGCTCGCCGTGCTCCACTGCCGCCTTGCGCAAGGACGCGAGCATGTAGCGGTCGTAGCACTGGAACTCTCCGGTGCCGGGGAAGCGCCACTTTTTCCCCTCGGGGTAGGCGGGGTACCGTAGCTCGCCAGCCGGGCCGCATCCGAGTGTGATCTCCGAGATGACCTCCCCCATCATGTCACCGAACGAGTCGAGGAACGCAGACACAAAGTCCGTATACGCCTGCACAGCAGAAATCACGCCTTGCACACAGTCTCTTAACCACATTCTGGTTATTGAAGGGAATACACAGTGCAGGCACACGCAACGGCAGTCCCAGCATGAAGGGGGTGGTCAGCGAGCTGGGGGGCCCAACATGCAAGGAGTTGCCAGCCGCAGGGCTGCAGCCAGGAAGGGTGATGAGGTGGCGTGCTCACCTGGAGAGGCGTGCGGCCGTGCAGCACAGGCTCCCGTAGGCAGCCAGTGCTGAGGCACTCTCTGTTTCTGTGAGGGGCGACCCCCGCTGCAGCATCACCGGCGTCTGTGTAAAAGATGTCTGGATCACCCTCACCCGCAGAGAGCACCCACTGTGGCAAGGAGATTGTGCAAGTGTCGCCCACATTGGTGCCAGCAGCATGGAACGACATCACCGCTTGCACCTGTAGGCCAGCGTCTCTCACGAGATTGAACAGAGTCCGGTACCCTCGGAAGTCGTACTCCCCAGGTAACTCCCTCTCGGCGATGCCCCACCATACATCCACCATCACGCCCTGCACATCATGGATCTTTCCTCCACAAAAGTCAAGTCCTTCGTTGAGCAGCAAACGAAGGACTTGCTTGCCTAAGATCTGGCATGAGTGGTTGAATCAATGCTTTGCGTTAGCTTACCAGGTGTTGTTCTGAGGAGCGAACAGGTTGCTGGTGTCTGACAGAGACAGACTCCGGGCAAAACAACATGCTATGAATACATTGAGTTGCGTGGCTGCAATGATGACTGGAGTCTGCTTCTCACTTGACTGCAACGGGGAGAGATGCTAGCAAGCGTGACAAGAGTTCACACCTTCACCTTCGCTGATGCTAGCTTATCTAACGCAAGAGTCAGTGCCATTTCTTGCTGCCTGTGTTCTTCCGAAGCAAACTCTTCACCTGTCCTCATACCTAGCACAGTGTCAAGTGGAAGCATAACAAACACAGGACAGCCTGCCTTCTTGCGGCCATGCTGGGAAAGGTCTGAAGAAGACGAGCCTTTACATTGGCAGTGCTCATCATGCTCTTGAGAATTATAAACATTCCATGCTTTGGACGTCTGACTGGTCATGGATGCCTTCGTGTGCTTCAAGTCATCTTTATGCCTGCACACACACCTGTACAGTGTGACGAGTACACAGCGGAAGGCCGAACGATGGAATTGCGTTGCGTTGTACTCAAGAATGCCGGGAATAACTTCAGTGAATTAGTCTGCAAGAACTCGCTTGAAAGGCTCGCATGATCGACCACGCGAATGAGTGCACGAGAGCCAGTACGCCGGTGAGTGAAACCACAGCGTCGCTTTTCAAACCGATGAGCTGTCCCATAACAAAATACACAGTCAACAACAAATATTTGTAATAGACCGCATGGTGCCGTGGTCTTTCATGCTGCACAATCGTGCGGACGACGCCAACGCCCACGCAAGCAGCGGTCGTCCGGCCACATCAGAGCCCCAACCTCGTGGATAAACAGATTCTTATAACATTGCGACCTGTGTGAAAATTGTTTGAAGTCACTTGGGCCGGCGAAGTAAAATCATGGTGACTCTTGCTCGCGGGAAACCTCACTGGGGCATATCAACTCAGCCAGGATACCTCATCAAATTCCTATTCATTTGCAGACTGGCTATACTAACGAACAGGCGGGTCACGTCAGCACTACCAGGGGCACGCCACGCCATTGCCACGTCAGGCGGAGGCACGGGAACGCACTTGGTAAGAACTGGATGCTGGAGTGAAAGAGCCTCCCCGACGGCCGCTGAAACCTGACAAACATGCCTACAGCGTTTTTGGCACTGCCGGCATGGTTTAAGCTCCGGCAGTACTGCCTCCCGCATTGTGTGAAAAGCTATGTTTCCTGCCTGCACCTCAACTGCAAAGTCGATACATGGATAAATATCAAAATCTCAAATATTTCTCCGCATTTTGAGCCTTACCTGGTCCGATCCGAGTGGTGCACTGCAAGCCCCCTGAAAGCCCGGCCTGATGCCGCGAGCTTGCCCTGGCAGGCGCATTGCCGATCTAACCTTTGCAACTTCACTTGTGAAAGCACATCCCGTTCTCTTGTCATGGAATCTTCGTGGCTAAGCGGAACGGGTACTTGCGAAGTCCAAGCTGTATGTCACTTTTTACGCAGCTGGACCACAGCTCAGTGTGTACTCTGTATGTAACCACAGAACAAGAAATAATTGGCGAATGAGGTCTTCACAAAATGCCTACGCCTTCATCGATTTCGCTGCCGTTAGAATCCGCGGTCCTGGGAACCAGATGCGTGACACCGAAAATTCCCTCGGTTGGTCCCGCTGCCACGTACTTTCGAAACTGCATGCCGCACACAGTGCCCTGCGATGTTTGAAGCTTATAGCATTCTCATCCAGATGCTTTAATCCAAGAGTCTGGCAGAAGCATGTGAGGTAGCCCGAAACACTCCATAACAAGCATATATGGCCGAGCAAGTGTGAACCACGGGTGAGTGTCGCGGTGCGGCGCTCGCGGCGTCCATGGTAGAGTCCAGGGCTACTGCATGCAGCACAACGCCTATATGCACACTGGCGAAGCCATACGGACACACAACAATTGGTCACAAATGCGGTACAGATTTTTTTCTGCGCAAGTATGCATGCTGATACTGAGCAAGCTGCGTCAATTGACTGGAAAGCAAGCGCAATTGCTGTTGACAGTTGTCCAGGGACTCTCTGGATCGGCTGCAGTCACTAGTCCTGATCACCAGACCAGGTCCTGCCAGTCCGCACGTGTGTGGACGCTGCAGCCAAGCACTTGCACGCTCTGCATGAACACCGCTATCCGGGCCGCGACCGAGGCGCGCCTTATCCTGTGCAGACAGCTCGCAGGTTCATGGTGAGAACATGAACTCACTCAAATCTGATTGCATATATGTAATTTCAGATCCTCTTGCGTTTCTTCGTGGATGTCTGTGATTTGCACCTGGCCGGTCCGCTGGAGTTCTCCTAGCACTGTCTCGGACACCCACACGTCCACAGTGAGTAGCTGTGTTCTGATATGCGCATTCCTGCAAGGTTTCATGCATACACACGTAAACACCTGTTGTAAGCTGTGCTTCTTCCTTCGATTGATATCCTCTCAGAACACAGTGCGATGCACGGTGTGAGACAGCTGACTGATCTGCGGTCGAGCTCGCACGTTTCCGACACGATCACAGATATATCTGACCTTGGGTTTGCACTGATCTTGCAAGGAAGTGGCCGGTGTTGAGTATTTCTCAAAAGCTGCTGGCACATAGGTACTGTGTTGTGCTGACAGTGGCAAGCAGGCTTGCATGCTCAGTAGCTCTCTCCCGCACCGACAACTCTACTCGCCGTAGATGCAGCAGGATCGTGTGCCGTCGAGGCCCTTGAAGTACGCATATGAGACTAGTGCCATGGCACTGCCTGAACATGACATAGGGCCAGAACGCTGTTAGCAAAAACGCTGCTAGTAAAAGTTTTCAGCTGCTCCTCATGCTGACCCCCAGTGCTTATGATACACACTGCTAGTGGAGCAGTGAGACATTAGCGGCAGACGGTATTCCTCCACCACTCAGTCAGCGCCTATCTGTGCGGCATAGTCGTGCACGCAGGTGTTGGTGAGAGCCAGTGCTGCAGAGTACCTCAGCCGCTTGGCGATGCCGCGGCTTAAACATGCTTTTGGCACTCCAATTTTCAAGTTCAGAACATTTTCAAAGATTATTTATTTCTAAAGCTGTTCGAGTGCTCCACTAAAATACAGCTTTATTGCTGTCATGCGCTCATGGAATCCACCAACTTCATGACACTCTATGTTGTGCAGAGGTAGCGGTCTGTAAGCTATGCGACTCCCGGAATAGTGCAGAGCGCACTGCCCACTGCCTTAGTGCGTTGTTTGTTTGCGCTGCCGGTTCTGTTGCGTGTGAGTGTGGATCATGCTGATGCAGACGGTGACCGTGCTGCTTGCGTTTGTTTGTTTTGTTCCCTGCTTTCTTTCCTCGGCGCTAATGAGGCTTCGATCTATCACAGTGCAACACATCATGCCTGCACTGTGAACAGCACATGCTCAGGGCGGCAACACGTCACGGGACAGGATGCAAACAAGACGCCACTTGGGGTGAGCCAGCCATGCGAGAGCAGTGAGTTTGGGGAATAGATTTGGGGTGTTACTCTAGCTGTGAAAACTCGCTCTGAGTGGCTGCTTTGGGCTGCCTGCCATGGACACTATCAGCGTGTTGCTGCTTGCTGCACCAGCCGCCTGCTGGGATCCGGTTCCTTCAAGGAACCGAGTCGCCTGCTGCTTGTTGCCCTGCTGTTGGGCTCCTGCGTCCATCTCCGTGTAAAACCATCAGCAGTCTGGGATACTGTGTCCACAGCCAGAAGTCCTGCTGGCACCATGCTCATGCAATTCGATGGTACACGGGCGGCTCACGCCTGGGAGTCATGGGTCTCGGCTTGACTACGCGGTTCCTGGACCGGTCAGTGTAGCTGCAGTGGCAGATCCTGCTCAAGTGGGGGCAGCTGCCGGCATGCCACGCCAGCAGCGGCTAGAAGTGCTTGCCTGCCAGTGATGTTGCGACATGCTCGCTGTCAGTGATGAATGATCAAGCGCCATAAACCTAGCTATCATGACTCTGCACCGTCATTCAAGTTGAGGGCACAGTGTTACACGTTCGACTGCTGGAAGGCACTCAGCCAGTGTTTGACAGCTCGGCGCAGGATGACCTGTCGTGAATGACCACAAAATTATGGCTACAGGTGACGTGCAGCGGGTGTGTTCGATCAGCTTGGCAGACCGAGCTCGGCAGAGGCAAGGAGCGAATTGGAGTGCAGGTTTGAGTGCTTCACCCAAGCCAGCATGAACGCGGGGGTTGCTGTAATTGTGCCACAGTTTGCTGCTTTCCATCCCTGGTGTAACGAGTACTTGATCATTGCGAAGCTTAGAATCTCGTGCTGGGTCAGAAGACAAGACCGTGGCACCGCTCCCGCCTGACATTTAAACGCAATCCTTGCCACATCAGCGTGACGGCATCCTGGCTCAACATTCTTGGTGCTGGTAACGCGGCTCCGCAGGCTACCGCGACAAGGTCGGATGAGGGCGTCTGTTGCGCGCGCGCCGCGCAACCCGCAATACAAGGTGCGTAACCGCTGGAGAAACTTTGGATGGAAGTGTCCGCGTTGCTGATCGCTGTGTTCGATGCGCAGGCTCATGGACAGAAACCTTCGAAGCTACGTGGCTGCCTTGCTCCAAACAGGTAAGATCGCGTTAATGACGTATGAATGATGCGCTGCGCACACAATTCCTGATCTTATTAGCTTCCTGGAAATGCAGACGGCCAACACCGCAACAGAGTGCGGCCGTGAGCGCCACTCCACAGCGGCGTACATCCTGTTGTGCCTCAAGTACGGGTCAGTCCGTTGATGCCTGGCAACGAGCAAGAGAAACATACGAGTCCGGTCAAGTTTTTGAAGGTGTAGTCCGCGGCGTCAATCGTGGCGGAGTGCTTGTGGATTGCTGGGGAACAAGCGGTGCGACTCACACAAGAGCAACCTCTCAATTGGTGCATGCAAGACATGCATCCAATGCCTTCGGCCATCCATACCTCGTGAACTGCCGTTGTTTGTATCCTGCAGACGGGCATGTTGCTTAATGCGGCGACCATCGCCCAGCAGTCTGCTTCCAGCCTATCACAACGATGTCGAAACTTCACCACTGCGACATTATGCAGGGCGAGTAGCTGATACTGCCCGCGCAGCACCTCCTCTGATCGCTAAGCATCACTGTTTCTGCAGTGTGCCATGCTTCCGCAACAAAGCGCACTGCCTCTGCCTGCGCCAATGTCACACACCTCGGCTGGGTTTGCTTGCACCACAGGTGATCGTAACACGGCACCGTCCCTGCTGGCGCATCCTACAGCCACTCACTTGCGACATATATCAGCTCTTGCGTGGTTCAATGAATGCAGTGCGTGTTAAGCTGCAGCCGCCTCCTCAAATTCACCGCTGGCGTTTGGTTGCGAGGGGCCACAGCGGTTGGTGAGTTAGCAGATGAGAGTTGGTTGCAGCTAATCACAGGCAAGCATCCACGCAGAGACAGGCAGTTGGGTGCAGGCTTTATCCCGAACAGCATGGTGTCGCCGTCGGGGCGGCCCGAGGAGGGCATGACCATCCGGGCGCTCTTCGTGGAGGTCGACGAGTTGCAGAACCGCATGATCCTCTCGCAGCGGCAGCTGCTGCAGGCCGAGCTGCTGCGCACCATCGAGGTCGGCTCCACCGTCCAGGTGCGCCCTGTGCATTCCGACGGGGAATCCCAGTCAGAAAAGCTAATAAAGACGAAATCCTGGGCAGCCGCGACGCGGGTGAGCGGGATCCCCGCTCGGTCCGTCACGTTCTCGCTAAGTTTTCGCGGGGGATCCCGTTTGAAGAGGCAGAATCCCGTCCTAGAATTGTAAACGTCAACGGGATGCCCGGTGATGCGAAAGGGGCCGGTAGAGGCCTGGCCCTGTCCCCTGAACACCACAGCACCACGTACCGCGGGTTGCTGGGCCTTGTCGTGGTGCCTCACTGGCACACGGTATCTGCAGCGTGCTTACCCTATCCTTGCGAACCAATGGACTGCCGTATCGAACAATTGCTCCCGGAGATGTCCATCAGAGTCGTCGTATTTGGCAACAAGCAACCATAAACTCAGAAATGACGGTGGCAATATTTACCAGGGACACGGTACAACCGTGCACTGCTGGACGGCTCCACTGCGGCGGCGCCTGTCATGGCCTGTCATGACCGCTGCCGGGTGCTCTTCAATGTGCAGAGGACAGGGAGCGCCGTCTAGCACTTCTCGTGTGTCTGTGAATGGCATGGTTTCGTTGTGTAATCGGTCATCCTCGACCTGTGTCTGCGGGGGGAGGGGGCGGGAGGTGTGTGGGGGGGTAACACTAGCTAGCAGTGCAGCGACTCGTGCTAGGTGCCCAACCATGTCTCAGGCTCACAGGCATGCTACGTCGAGCTGTGTACAGGGCAAGGTGTCCTGGATTGAGGGCTATGGGGCGTTTGTGGACGTGGCGCTGGCGGACGGCCGCACCGCGAGCGGCCTTATCCACAAGTCCGAGCTGAGCTGGGGCGTCGTCTCGGTCCCGGAAGCCGTTGTCTCCGTCGGTGCGCCCCACCGAGCTCCCCCCATCTGAACCCCCGCACTCTTGCTGAGTATATCCTGCCACATTCCTGCACCTCCATGCATTTCGAGGGACTGAGCGTACACCATCGAATCGGCTCGCTCCGGCTCTGCGTGGGTCTCATGCCGAGCACGCTCGTGGACGCTGACAAGCGGCGTGGCCTGGTCGCTCCATTGATGCGTGCACATGGGGTAGTGTGTGGCATGCTGTGCATGTGCTGCATGTGTTCAGCATCTGCTGCAGGCCTGTGGCTTGCATGCATGTGTACGGCTTTGTGGTGTGTGTGCTTGTGTGAATGCGCCCCTGACAATTTGGGAACGGGCAATGAGGAAGATGTAACGTTTACATCAACGATTGCTGACCAGCAACATGAGGAAACAACCAATGGATCCTTCTGAGCCCTGCCTTCACAGCTGCTGTGGCTTGCATCCGGTCCAACACCTTGCTATGTGATGGCACAATGCTTGCGACACCGTCTTTACGAGATGGCCGCCTGTTCATCTGTCCAGCTTGCGTCCTGAATGGTGCGCATTCATGCAGGCGAGTGGGTGAAGTGCAAGGTCACAGACGTCGACCCCCCAAGGGGTCGCATCTCATTGTCACTGAGGCAGACCAAGCCCGACCCGCTGAAGCAGTCCTTCGCATCTATCATTGCGCCGCCAGAGAAGGGCTCCACCGACGTGCGGCCCTGCTCATGTGTCCTTCTACAGCTCTGCCCTGCTGCCGGATTGCCTCCTGTGTCACATATTGTGCACCACTGGAGCCTGCAGCGAGATCTCCTCCATCTGTCAGACCGTCCCTAACCCGATGCTACCTTCCAGACCGCCTGCCTGCGTTCGTGTTTGAGCAGTGCCTCTGGCAGCTTGCTTCTGCCGAGCGCCTGGCGATGGTTTCCTGCCTGCGTCAAAACTTTCGTGCCGACCGTCGTTCCAGGACTGCAATCGTGGCTCCACGCATATCGCACCGCAGCACCGTGTCCTCTGTGTCCGCGCCCCTGCGTGACTGCGGACGGGCTCCTCATGGCCTGCCGTGTCTCTCAATCTCCGCATCTTAGTGACTTAGTCTCTGTTTCTTAGTCACTTCTCTAGTCACTTCTCTCGCCACTTCTCTCGGCACTTCTCTTGTCACTTCTCTAGTCACTTCTCCAGTCACTTAGTCTCTCTTACTCACTTAGTCCCTCAGCCCCGCATCACGCGGATCGGGCGGAAATAATGTGAGGAGCATGCATGCAGGTAGAGTGGGTGGAGGCGACGGCGCCCCTGCCGGGCCTTGAGGCAACGGTGGCGCGGCTGCAGGGCGCGGAGGCTGTTGGCGGCGTGTCCTTTGGCCGCCAGGCCACGACCGCCGGCCACGTGTCGCAAGAGCTGGAGCTGTGGCTGGGCGGGGAGCAGGAGCCGGGGCGCTACGACCTCGTGGCCCGCTCTGGCAGCACCATCCAGGAGCTGGTAGTGGAGTCGACACTCAGCAAGGACATGCTGCGCACTCTGATCGACTCGGTCATGAGGCCCGAGTCTGCATCAGAGGGTGAGGCTGAAGCTTGAGGCGAGGCCGCCAATGGAGATGAGGCTGAAGCTTGGACATTGGCTTGTGAAGGGGTGGGGCTCGAGTGTAAACGCTTGCTGCCTCGCAACTGGGGCTGCTTGGGCAAGGTGCGGAGAGTGGGGTTAGTGAACACGGTTTGCGATGGAGAGGGCATGTTCGCGTTGCCATGTTCACAGAGGAGATGACAAGGCGTGACGGCCGTACAGGGCTCTAGTTTTACGGCGGCTGGGGAGGACTCAGTACAGCTGCACTAGGGGGATGTGCAGCGGTTGCAGTTTGTGAGCTGGAGTTCTGCTGTTTCAGTACAGCCTGTGCATGCTGAACAGTGTAAATCCTGGTCGGCATGACATTCGTTATCAGACGTGATTCGTGTGCTGAAACTGCATTGTATCGAGCTGGCAGGGTCTGACGAGCACAATCTGTTGGCGATGAACTAAGCTTCGGCATTGCTGACATGAGCACCCCAACCTGTACATCGAATCAGCTCACGATGAGTACCTACATGCACATGCACTTCCGGAGGGTACAGTACCGTAGTCACATGTAGCAGAAAATGTGTGCTTATCCTGTAGTTTGTGGGGTGACTTGCAGAGCACCAGCACACACAGCCACAGGCAAAGTGAGACACGTGTTGCATGCGAGCCTAATCGTACATGGCACTGGGATAGTAGACAGTAGCACACCGGTGCCTGTTAGCGCATCCTGCACCACGAAGTCACGGGCAGGGCTCTTGAGTCGAGCGCAACCTGGGGTGCTGAGGCCAGTGGCGTCATGGGCCACTGGATGCATGCTGTGGCACATACCCAGTCGTGTGTAGCGCATGCCGTGTGGATCCTTGTAGCACATGCTTATGCCGAGCTGCACAGATGATTGCGGATTGCCACGCTTATGCTGCGAATTCAACCATCACCAACGCTCGCGTTCCATACTGCTGACGTGTTATGGTGTACAGCTTTCGAAGCCATAATCGTCGACCAGCTGCACAGACTGTGCAAGGCATACGTGAGAAAGAGTATGAGAACGTGATGGTGGCAATGCGTGCAAAGCCTGCCTCCTGAAACCCGTGAACATTCGAAACTGCTGCCGACGACCGGAGCAACGCAATCATGGCCATCCTCCACGGCGCAGAAGAGGAAGTGGATCGACTCGCGCTGAGAAATGTGCTTAAAGTGCGGATTCTTTAATATTTAATCTATACATGCCTGCTCAGAGAGATGTAGAATGCTACGCGTGGACATGAGGCTCGCTTGGCATCGTGGTGAATTGTCAGATGCGCGTCGTGTCTGCACAGGACATGATGCAAGAAGTGCAGCGGCGCACATCATTCACTGCGAATGATGTCTTGGTCATGGATAACATTCGCGAAGGTGTGCTCCCCAGGAGGCTGTCCAACCGTCGATCCGCGGTGATGGCTCGCTGTCACTGACACCGCGCACAGATGGCCGGTAACGCTTTAGCGGCAGGTTTGCCACGATCTTCACGGTGTATTCCGTGCAGCATATGTTCGAACGGCAACTCCAAGAGTCGTCACAGCTGCAATGCTGGGGTTCTGGCCGTACCTGCCACTGGCGGTCCAGCGAACCATCATACCCAAGTTCATGACGTTCCCCACGCCAAAGACCATGTCCGGCTGGCTCAGCAAGTCCATGTTCTGCTCCGTCCAAGTAGTCATGTACGGAAGTATAGCAGCAGAGAGCGTGGCGGAGCATGCATGGTATAATGGACTCAAAGCTGCGGTGGAGTCCCAGACAGAGTATGTCCTCTGCCACCCCACCATCTACACGTCAAGTGAGCATCTTTGCAGACTAAGACTACGCCCTCCCATGCTCGATCAAGGATGCAGTAACTGCGGTCCGTGCGCCAGAAGTACCTTGTTGCGTACTGAGGCCAGAGCGGACCTCCAGCCAAAACTGGCATGACAGTTCTCAGCCCCTGATCATCCACGCCTGCCCTGGCATCACCGCCACCATCCGAACCAAGGCATGAGGTACCTGCAGGGTCGGAGTCTGCTTCGCGTCGCTGCTGAACAAACACGAGCCAGACAGCGCCCTCCTGAAGAGCGTGCCACCCTCCACCCAGCCGCTGCTCCGCAGCACTCCCGACGCGCAGGCCGCCGACCTCTTCTCTGCCAGTGCACCTGAGCCAGCTGCAGAGTCATCCGACAGCACTGAAGCTGCAGCCGCCCCAGGCTCGCGCCGCAACCGCAACTTCCCAGGGGGCCCCGGCCGCGTGCCCGTCCAGCTTGATGACGTGCCGGAGTATGTCCTGCTGGCCATGATCACGCGGCAGATCGAGGCTCGGCTGCCACAGGAGGAGCTTCAGGCGCTGGACCCGAAGCGTGCGCGCCGCAGCCGCCCTGCCGCGGCGCCCGACGGCGCTACTCCCGCCCATCCACCCATGCCTGATCTGCCCCGGGATGCATGGGGCGGCGTCGATGCGGCCGCGACTACGCCGCGTGGTACCGCTCCGATGCAGAGTGAGCAGTGGGACTCGGCGGCACAGACTGCAGCTGGAGGACCTGCAAGGGGGCGTGCTGTCGAAGGTGGAGGGGGTGATGAGGCAGCGGATGGCGAGCGGAAGCGCGGGCGTGCTTTGCCGCCGCCGCCGACGGCTGAGGAGCTGGCAAAGCGTGAGGAGGAGGCAGTGTGGGGCTGGAGCGAGGCCGGGGCGGCGGCGGGGGGCCCTGCGGAGGCGGCCGGCGGGGCCGGCCCTGGGCGGCGGCACAAGCAGGCCGCCGCTGCGGCTGCGGGATCGGCGCCGCGCAGCGCAACGCTTGTGGACGAATGGAATGACTCGTTCCCAGGGGACGTCCCGCGGACATCGGATGACTGGGAGGTGGCGGACGTCGGCGCCGAGCCAGAAGGCCGTCCGCGCGGCCGAACGCTCAACGCTGATGCAGTACGCGCTTCTCGCTGCTGCTGACTTGCGCGAGGTATTGCAGCAATACTTGCCATGCATGCCTGGCTTCCACCTGGCCCATTGTGAGTGTGCAACCTCGGCCGGATTGGTGGTGTCGGTCGAATTGTGTGCTGTATTGCCTTTCAGCGCACTCACCTCCAGGCCGCTGCAACTTGTGCTGCTATCGTCCGAGTCACAGTCCACTTCTGCCCCTTTGCTCACCAAGCAAGCACTGCCCCCGTGACAAGTGCTGGGCTGCCAGAACCGCCATGTTCTGCCTCATTTCGTCCGACCACGCCCCCGCCCGGCCCTCTGCGCCGTGCTGCAGTGCACAGGCCGCGCGATGCACCGCTCGTTGTGGTGTGGGCCTGGGCCTCTGCACCAGCATGCCAACTCAACACCAGTGCGTGCTCCACGCTGTGCTCCACGCTGTGCTCAGGAAACACCGGTGCTCCACGCTGTGCCCACGCTGTGCAGGTGGCCGGCTACGTGCCTGGCGGGAACTCCCACGGCCCACACACCCCCCGCCGCCGCCGGCACCACAGCCCCGCCGATATGGGAAGCTTTGCGGAGGACCCCCGGCTGGAAGGCCTCGGCGACGCGCCCCCCGCGCTGCCCCACCGCCGGCACCACGGGCCTGCTGGGCTCGTGGCCAACAGGTGGTCGTCCGCACAGCACAGCGGGGCGGAGGATGCCGATGCGTATGCCGGCGCCGCGGGCCAGATGTGAGCGCTGCGCGGCTGCTGCACGTGCTGCGGCATGCTGAGCTGTCGTCGACAGGCGGACAGCTGCCCTGCTGTTGCGGAACTGTCTAGCGCCGCGGCCGGGGTTGTGCATATAGGTGCAGAGTATGGCGTGCGTTGTTGTGTGCATTGTCGAATGCATGGTATGCACATGCATAGTATGGTGTGCGTTGCTGGGCTGCGTGCAGCATTCGAAAAGGGGGTATTCTAACTAGAGGGTACCGGCAGGCTGTGCCCCGCAGGCCTATGGCTGTCTGTGCCCAGGAGGTCGGTGCAGCTGACGCTCTGCAGTTCCCGCACCTGTCTGCCGCCGGAGGCATTGAGTACAGAAGCCGGTGCCTCTATTGTGACCGGCCTGCATGTGTGCATGCCTTGGAGCTGTGTTTTGTTATGCCTTGTAGCTCCTGTGCGGTCATGTGTCACATCGCACACAGCTTTGGGAGTCCTGGCACGCATGGCGGCACGCATGGCGGCACGCATGGCGGCACGCATGGCGGCACGCATGGCGGCACGCATGGCGGCACGCATGGCGGCACGCATGGCGGCACGCATGGCGGCACGCATGGCGGCACGCATGGCGGCACGCATGGCGGCACGCATGGCGGCAGCGATCCTGCAGAGGCACCCGTGAATCTGCTTGAGCCGCGCTCGTACGGTGATGAGCTGCTGACAATGGCTCAAGGGATCATTGAGGTACGGCATGCGCTGCTTCAAAGTCTTGGCACGTATATGCAGCGCACCCCCCTGCGCATGTGTACCCAGAGTTGTGAGTGCATAACCAACGGCAAGTCCACAACACTGAGATACGTTACAGAGGTATGCTCCACAAGGTGGTAGAACACACAGGTACGATTCATGGCAGTCCACAACACTGACGATGGGTCGCCCACAGGACACCAGCGGGCGATGTTGGTCTGTCGCACATCAGGCGCGTAGGTTATGTACAAGGCTGGCTCAAGGGAAGTATTGATTCATATATGGACATCAGGTGAGTAGTCAGGCAAGGTCGGAGCTAAAACAGCGTCAGAGAGTGCAAGCTCAGTGACTGGTGGCTTGACATGCAACAACCCGTGCTGGCGCTGCTGAACAAGCACCCGAAGGCAGTTTGTGCTGTGCTGTGTCAAAACGCGCATCGTTACGTGCGAAAATGAGCATGGCTTCAGCTGCTTTATACTTGCGCATCAGGCTTGCATGAGGCACGAGTACGTGTAGAATTGCAAACTGTTACACAGGAATTGAACATGGTTGGCCAGCTGTACCCGGGCTACGCGACATACTTGCCATATGGGCCGATCCGCCTGCCAGTATGGTATGTTGACAGGTATGAGTCAGTGTCATGGAAGCCCGCAAGGGAATTGAAAGAAAAGTTGCTGATCAAAACAGTGCTCTAGATGCAGTTGGCACACATCCTCTGGCCTCCAGACTTGTGCAGTCCGTGGTCATCATAGAGCATATCGTGCATGAATACTGGATAAAGAGGCAGCATCAGCAAGGCTTTGAAATTCTTGCTCTTCAAGTCTTTCAACGCGTGTCGCCAGTCAGCTTCTTGATTCGCGCGATCCTTTCCAACTCTTTGGCATCTGCCGCTTGCTGCCTCCTGCAGAATCAGAACTCAAGTGTGAAAGCTGTCCCATGTTGTTGTACGGTGTTGCGGTGGCCCGATCGCCGGTAAGAGTTTGTCCGGAGTCAATATGTCGGACACGATAAGGCAGCACTCGGAAGTAGAAGAGCTGCGGCAGCATACACGTCACGCCTCTTTTTAACGTCGACATCCATCATAATTGCGCTCACGCCGACAGCGAGCCCCGCGCATGCTCCAATAAATGCGCCAGGATCCAAGATGGGCTGGAACTCCGTCACAGGCATCACGTCGTTCGATCCAGAGACTTCAGATGCAGGAGGACAGGCTATTTCAGCGCCTGGATGTTGAACTAGCGCACAGTAGATCCTCGTTGTGCAGACAACGTGAACTAAGCGGTTTCGCAAGCTACAAATGATCTGTACACAACGCCAACACTGCTGTAAACTCGCGCCTCACATGTGTGAACTGTTCAGGGCGCCCAGGATGACATCTGTAAACTGTGCCTGGCGGTCGTGGGCAGTGCGAGTGCCAGTCCGCCATTGCGTGCGATGTGGCGCGGGTGTGCACACGCAGACACGTGTAGCGCACGGCGCAAGGCGTGGTGAGTCACAATACAACCTCCGTGACCCTTCGACACAAGATCTGGCCGCACTCACTGGACAGGGAGGGCACAAATCATGTACGTGAGGAAGAACGACGCAGTGTAATGGTTGCGCGTCGCCCAGGCTCGATTTCGCAGTCCGCAGATCATGCCTGAGCTGGCCGAAGCGAGCGTTGCGCAAAGTCGTCATGTGCTGCTACGACTAAGAACGCTCAGCCTTTTCACGCGCGTGTCGACATGCAGGCTCAGCCTTGATTGATCCGTCTCTGGCAGTGTATCTGTACAGCTAGAACCTCTTCATTTATGCGAGTGTTGTGTTTTGGACTGCCGTTGTCGAGCAGCACTAATCAGGACTTTCTCCGCATGGCCTGTGCGGCGCAATTGGGCTACGATCTGGCAGTTGTCGGATAGACAAGCATGGCTAGCATGTGCTCAGCTCCGCGCCCGCAGTGCATGTTCAGGCGCTGCCCTACCGGCACTCGTCGCGGCAAGCCGGAAACCCTCATGGAATGGAAACGCACGGCATTGTCCTCTCGGAAGACTGTAAAGTGTCATGGATCAGCAACAACAGCGGAGTTTGCAGCTGAGCTGGCAGAGGCAGAGCCCCAGAGCGCCCTTGTGCCGGATGCAGCTGCGACGCATAATGTCTGGCGTACCTTTCGCTCCACATGCGACTACGATGCGCTCGACATGCTTGAAATTGGTGCCGTCTGGAAGGCTCTGGGGATAAGAGGCGAGGTTGCCATCAGGATGCGGACATCTCTGCAAGACATGAGAGTCGGCCTCTCAGGGCGCAGGTGCGGCGACGCAGGCTTGCGTTGGTCAACTGGCAGCTGCGGACCATCAGCAGGCCAGAAGCGCACCTCATCTCGTTCAGCGCACGGATGACCTCATCTTCATGTCCACTCCTGGTGAAGCAGATGTGTTTCGCTCGGGTCCTGCATGTTTGTACACAAGCATGTCCACATCTTGCAGAAACAAACAGTCCGCAATCCCCGCAAGCAAGACAGCGTGTACAGCCCACCTCAGTGGCTCTGCTCTATTCAGGTACTTCTTGCCATGGCACAGTCATCGCCTCAGTGACCCGTCCGACCCCCTCAACACACAACCGATGCTGTACCAGGTGCACCAGAGGCTTGCGCGGCAGAAGCTCCACTCTGACAAGACCGTGTGGCTCGCACAGCTGGAGGGCGTGACGGACCGACAATCTGCAGGGCAGCTGCCACATGCCCGTGTCTTCATGCACAGGCATGACTGCCCTGATGTGGACAGCAGCAGCGGCACACCACCTTCCGCACTCCCGCACGCCTCAGCCACTGAACTAGTGGAGCAAGCTGGTCCGCTCCATCCCGAACATCGCTGCTTCCTGCGGCAGATCTGTAAAATGCCCTCTGCCTTTTCCTGCAGTGTGACCGACAACAGGTCTGTGCTGGACAGACTGCTGAAGCAGCACCGCCGTCGCACAAACACCGACCCGACCAATGCAGGTGTCCAGGACTTCCGCACAGACGACCTCAGCATGGCACATGGGGTGGCTGTTCCCAGGGAGGCGCGGGCAGAGCTGGTGCAGGACCAGGCACCATGCATGACCTCCACCGTGCCACGCTGCGTGCTGCGCGCCGTCATGGCCGAGGAGATCCGTGGCTTCGAAGCACACCTCGCGGCGCCGATTGCGCAGGCCTGCGGAGGCGTCCGGATCCCTGACGCAGCAGACGGCGCCGCCGACGACCGCGCCGCGGCGGATGGTGTTGCGGCAGGAGGAGGGGGGCGGGGGATTGCGGCGGAGCTCGAGCGCGCTGGTGGCTCGGTTTGCATCGGCAGGGTTGTGGACGTGCATCGAGACGAGCGGCGGTTCTACGACACGGGGCAGCACGTGCGCGCTCGCGGCGCCACAGACCTCCCCGGCGCGTGCCCCACCCTCCGCGTCGCCTTCCGCAACGGCCTCGTGCTCGCGCCCGCCGGCGGCTTTGCGATCGTGGGTGCGCTGCCCCGGGAGGAACTGCTGCTGGTGCGGCCCTCTTGCGCTCACACCCACCACTGCATGGGGCATGCCTGGGGTTGATAGGTCCTGCATGCTGTGGTGTGGCTGCAATGAGCCTCTCTGTCTGCTATGCCGCGTGCTGGGCTACTGCCGATTGTGTCACAGCACCTGACTCTGCGCGTCTTGGGGCATGTGCTTGGAGTGTATTTCTAACTGTCACATGGTCCATGTGTCGTGGCTGCATTCTGCGGCCGTAATCGCGGCTGCAGTCCCGCGTGTAATGGTGCCCCCTTCCGTAACTACCTTGCGGATACCGCGCAAGCTGCCAGGCCCCGTGGTCTCCTGCGGGCCCACCACTCTCTGGCTACATTCTGCGCCGGCGCATGCGCTCCCTGGCGAGTGGTCGGTGATGTGCTGCGCCCACGTGATGGAATGCGGCAAGCGGGGCGCAGCATACGACGCTCGCAGATTCCGTTTGCACAGGGAACAGCGCAGCGCAGCACAGCATGCCTAAATAGCCCGCGATGCTCCAATGTATCATCTGCGAGTCTGCTGCTACTCCCGTATGAACTCAGCAGCGGCTGCAGGCGTGGAAGGGGCGGCCTGACGCCAGGCATGCATGTGTCTGTGGCATGCTGCGTGCTGTGACATGCTGCCTGCTGCATGCGCAGGAGGGGCAGCCTGACGCCAGGCATGCATGTGTCAGGTTGCCCTCAGGAACCAGCTGCGACGTGTCTGTGGCATGCTGCGTGCTGTGACATGCTGCCTGCTGCAGGCGGAGGGAGCCGAGGAGCTCCGGGAGCACGGCCGCCTCAGCAACGGCGCCACGCCGGTGTGGATTCCCAACTCGCGCTCCGGCCTCCTGCCGCTGCTGCCGCTGCATGTGCTGCACATCGACTTTGAAGCAGAGAGGGTGGTCATCGCAGCGGGCACAGCATGGCTGCGCGACCACCTCGCGCCACGCATGGTGCGGACCCACGGCAAGCCAGCTGCATTGTGAGACGTGTGAGCATGTTGTGCGTGCTGTGCATGGCGTGGCAGGGTGCAGGTGAAGAAGCGGCCGCCGCGTCGCACAGACAAGGCCAAGGCGTCGATGGGAGACAAGTACCGGAAGCGCCGGGACAAGGCCTTCATCCGCAGGAAGGGCAAGTTTGCCCGGAAGGGGCGCAACATGCGCAAGACCTGAAGAGCGCCACGTCGACGCCGGACGCGGCGCTGTCGGCTCCTGCTGCTGCGCAGGCCAGTGCACGAGGAGCGGCAGTGCCGAGGAGTGCGCACCTATGTTGTTCTGAGGTAGAGCAGAGCATCAGCAGCGCGGAAAAATGCAGCAGCCCAACCCCTGCCGACGTGTGCAGCTGGAGGCAGGCTGCCATGCGGTGGTGGCCGGGGGTGCCAACGCGATGCCTGCGCGGCGTGTGAAGGCTCAACTCCATCTTGGTTGACTCGTTTCATCCACGGTAGATGAGTTCCGTTATATGGAGATCGACGCAAGAGCCCAACACCGAGGGCAGGACAAGCACGCAACCGAATCCCGACAGTCAGCCGGCAGCAAGCAGCAATATAGTAGATAGATATGGAGTGTCAGCGGAGGGTGCATGTGCACAGTGACCTGCATTGCATTCCTGCTGCCTTGCCTGACACTCGACGGACGTGCCCGGGGCCCGGCAGTCTGGGATGTGCCGGAGTCGCCATGCTCCGCTGGGCAGGAGGGCGCAGCAGGGCAGGCGTGCGTGCCCTCCTGGAGTGCGCACTGCCACTGCACTTGGTGCATCGGCCGTGCTTGCTTCTCTGAAGCGTGAGGCTGCGGGCGATTTCAGGCGCTGTGTGGTCGGGAGTGGTCGGGGCAGGTCTGCCGTGACCGAGTGCTCGCTCCACAGTGGCACAGACATCTGCTTCGACAAGCAAGTGTTCTGTGAAGGATGTGCGACTGTGCTGTAGAACCTGAAGCGATTACCAGGTGTTTTTTGTTTTTGGGTCCGCGCTCGTCACAGTGCCTTGCGTTTCAGAATCGTCTGGGATTGATGAATCCTATTTCAAGGAATATGCAGCATCTGCAAAGCCAGACAACACGAATTCCCTACATGACCTGGGATGTGTTACATACAGCCTGATTGTCTCATCTGTCAATTAGTGATGCCAGTGAGTGATCATTTCATGAGTGAACCAGTGCTTGTCATTGCCGCTGGTCAGGCATCCTGACTGATTCCAGCTGGCAGTTCAATCAGGTGCCCTCACCAAACACGTAATTTGACTGACTGTAACTCACAGCTTTTCCAGCTACAAGCGACATGGCTGTTTGACTATGCTGCATGAGATAGCCTTGTGCTGAGTAATGGAGACACGAGCTCAGGGGCAGTGAGTGATGAAAGAAGAGTGAACAGGCCAAGAGCGAGTCAACCAGGATTGCGATGCTCGTCGGTGTGCCTGTTCGAGGCACCATGAGCCACTCTGCCAAGGCGAGACACTCTAGCGAAAAGCTGCATGAACCCTCATGGGCCGGATATCCTCATCCGAATGTCACAGCCTCTGTGCTTTTGAGCGCCAACTGAGCCTGCACAGCTTCAAGACGGCAAGAGAAACGGTACCGAGCAAAAGGGCAACCGATTCGAGCCAAAGCCTGGCCACGGGCGAGGCGGTGGCGACACCGCTTGCGTGCCTTTACACGGTGCAAACTTCCACATCCAGCACATCGCACTCACCAGCAGATCCCCGCGTCCGCAGTGCACACCACGCCGCCACCAAACAGCCTACAGCAACGTTTCACATCCACGGCCCACGCGGGCCAGCAGCCATACCATCCACATCATGCCTCACTCGTGCCACACCCGCAAACAGCCTGGCCAGCACCGCACACCATAACCACACGAAGCCCACCAAAGACACACCCGCCTCGCCAAGCCTGAACCAGGCACACCAGCCGACAACTGACTAACACAGCACATACGGTCGCACCTCGATCGTCCCCGCCAGAGAATAAAAATAAAAGTACTGGTGCTCCACGGACCACCCACGCCGCCTTCCAAAGAATACCTTCCACGCATCACGATCATAAAACCTGCATCCACGTGACTCGAATACATGCCATATGCAGCCGCAGACCTCAGAGCTGTGCATGGGCCCCCCATGCGCCGGCAACGGCGCTGCCACTTCGCAGCATTGCATCATGCTGCAGGCACGCCGCGGTCACTGCCGCCGCTCAGCCTCGAAGCTGCTCTCTGAGAAGGAGCTGTCCAGCATGCCGCCGCTGGTGTGGATGGAGGGCGTGAGCTCCGACACCGCAGTGTGGAAGCGCGTCGGCGTCGGCGGCAGGCCCTCGCTGTGCAGCGAGTCCTGCGCGCGGTCGCTGCTGTCCGCGTCGCGGGCCAGCTCGCCCAGCAGCTGCTCCGTGTCTGGCTGCCGGAAGTCCGTCATCGGGAACTCGAACGAGAGCGTCGGGTCGTCCGTGCCCGCGGCCGCGACGGCGGGGCCGCGCGAGAGGAGCGCGGTCGACGCACGCCACACCCGGCCGGGCTTTGCGTCGGCGCCGCTGCTGCCGGAGGAGTTGCGCTGCCGCGGAGACGTCTTGGGGGAGGAGTGAGGGGAGGTGCGGGGACTGCCGGTCTGGCCGGGGGCCGCCGAGGCGGCGGCGCGGCCGCCGCCGCTGCTGACGGCACGGGAGATGCGCACGCCGTCGGTGCGGCGGGTGGGGGAGGTGCCGACGCCGCGGCCGACCGGCCGGCCGAGTGGCCGCGGCGGAAGCTGGAGGGACGTGGAGGAGCTGCTCATGGTGTCGTGGATGCCCCCGGACTTGCTCGCGCCGGTAGACTTGCTGGCGGCGGTGGACGCGCCGTGCTTTGTCGGGGAGCTCGCGTCGGAGGACCACCCGGCCGAGTTGCCGACGGGCGCCGCGGCGGCCGCGCTGGGCGAGCGGCCGGAGCTGCGCGGCCGGGCCTGCATCACGCGGTCCAGCGCCTGCATGCGCGTCTCCGACACAGTGCGCATGCCGCGGCGGCCGCGGCCGCGACCGCGCGTCACGGCGGCGCCGCGGCCCGGCACCGCTGCGAGCACCGCGTCGCGGATTGTGACCGCGTGCTCGCCGCTGCCGAGGGAGCCGGTGTTCTGCTGCGAGTGCGACCCGATGCTCGCGGAGCTGCTGGCGCCGCGTGTCACGCCGCTCGGAAAGTCCAGCGCGTTGATCCCTCCGATGGACAGCGTGATCCCCGCCTCCTCCACCGTGTCCCCGTACACCCCCGCGCGGTGCGGCACGACGGCCGCGCGGCTGACCAGCCCCGGCACGGCCCCCCCCGCCTCCTCCGGCGGTAACCCGATCGTGTCGCTGTCCATCGTGCCCCCAGCCAGCAACGACAGCTCCGAAGCGGAGATGCGGCCGGACGCCGCCGCCAGCGCGGCCGCGCCGCTGCCTTCGCTCAGCGGCGCGCTCGGCCGCCGCTGCGTGCTCTCAACGATCGCGGCCGCCGTGCCCTCGGTCGAGGTGCTCGGCGAACTGCGCGACCGGTGCCGCACGGGTGCGGACCGCGGCCGCACGCTGGACGAGCTGCTGCGCCGGCCGTGCGCGCTGCGGCGGCTACGGGGGCTGCCGAGGCTGTCGCGGTCGACCGGCACGATGCCGCACACTTCGTTGCCGTCGCTGCACGACCGCTCCGGACTCGTGCGCGCACGCGACGGGCTCATGGTGCGAGTTTCCCCGCGCGGCGGGCTCGCAGTGTAGTACTCGGAGCTCGCGCTGCGCTGCGCCTCGCCGGCGTCCACCCATGCTGGGATGTCGCCACGCGGGTGCTCCGCGATCGGCGCCGGGGGCGTCGTGCGGCTGTCCACGTGGGCGACTTGCGGAACGCCGAGGTTCGACTCTGATGCAAAGCGGCGGCTGCGGCTGAGGCTGCTGACAATAACCGCAGCAGACGCCGGCGGGTCCTGCTGCGGCAGCTCCGCCGGGGCGGTGCCGGTAGCGGTGCCTGCACGTCGATCACACACTCAAGCCCACACGTATGCACGCCCTCCCCCAGATTTGTTCAGAGTCTGCGATCAGAGCATGGGCAGCCGCTGCCCTGCATCTTATATGGTGGGGCCCTGCGCCGCATCGGCACAGAGTTGATCACAGCACTCGTTTCATCGCAATTGTGCAGGCGGTCGCGACACATCTTGCTGTTTTGTTCATAGAGAAACGCTGGATTTTGTGGGTTACCCTAGCTGCAGTTACCGCAGGAACTGAGCAGTGCTGCGTGCTTGTGGTAAACAGTCCTCGTGCACCAGAGGCAAGCTTGCAGGTGACTTTGCTTGACCGAGACGAGACGGCAGGGCCGCACTGTTGTGGCTGCCATGCATGACCTCCGCAGCGCGCTCCAGCATGTGCAGCACGCTCTCGCTGCCGGCCAGCCGCTCGGCCTCGGAGGCGGGCGTGTTGCCCCACACGTCCGCCGCGGCCACGTCTGCGCCCTTTGCCATCAGCAGATGAATCGCCTGCACGCACCCCCAGGTTGCTCGCGCTCTGGTGCAGTGCAAGTGCACGCCATGCTACGCTGGCAATCGCTATGGCACAGTGGGGCCATACGGCGTGGCGGAAGCAGGGCAGAGCTGACGCTGTGCATGCATGCCGCCACGCGATGCTGCTGCTCCCCATGGAGTTGGTGCATCACGAGATGGTCACATCAGGAAACACCGAGTTAATGGCATCGCGCATCAGCGAAGAGCCGATGGGTCGCGCGCCTTGCGAGCCCTCGGACGGACGATCCTGTCCACGTACGTTCTGGCAGGGGATGCAGAGACAGCGGCAGCGGTGCAGCAACTGGGCCGAGTGATACAGAAACACCCCATGCAAGTCGGAGACAGCACTGCAGAGGCAAGCAGGATTAAAGCGGCATGGCTGCATGGCTACCGGACCAGCATGTCAAGCCACCATGCCAGGCAAACACGCAAACGGCCGATCAACAGAGCATCCATGTCACCTTGCAGACAGCCGATGCTCAGCAGGCGCCTCATTGAGCGAGTGCGGGGAGGACAGCAGGCCATGGGTGAGTGTCATTGTGGGGAGCAGGCTGGCCCGGACGAGGCTCCCGACTGCAAGAGTGAAGGCACGGCGGTCAGGAGGGGGTTCGGGAGGGGGGCCGCACAGTGCGGTCCTGCTCGCGCACGGCAGCATGCAGCGCGGTCCGCCCGTCATGGTCCGCCGAGTTGACGAGCCCTCCGTCACCGCCCGCCGCGTCCAGCAGCGTCTCCAGCAGCGGCAGGTCGTGGCGTCGCACAGCGGTGATGAGGTGGTGCGCGATCGCCGCGCGGCGGTGCTTCGGGCCGTCGCCGCAGAGGGGCGCGCCAGCGGCTGAGAGGCGCGCGACGATGGTGCGGTGGTGGCCGCGGCACGCCAGCATCAGCGCCGTGCTGCCCGTGAAGTCCATCCTGCAGCCGCAGCACGCATCACGCAGCTGCACACCCTGGGACCAGACGCATACGCTACCATGTCTGAACAGTCCCGGTTGAGGGAGCGCACTTGTGGCAGGCCCGCTTCAGGAGGTGCATCGCGCGGATATATCAGTCAACAGCAGCCAGGACGGGCCATGCCAGGTCAACCCATGTGGTGACTGCTGTCACCATGCTGCTGACATGTGATGTGCACTGGTGATGTAGAGTGCATGGCATTGGCGTGGGTGTGAAGATGGCGGTGTGCGTTGGCGTGCGATTGGCGCAGCAGAGAGGAAGAGGTGCGCAGCAGGAGGGGGGGTGTGCGCACAGGCGGGAGCCAAAGTCCGCGATGTCATGGGGCCCGCAGTCCAGGAACTCTGCAACACACGCTGAGTGTCCGCCCACGCACGCATGCATCAGCGCGGTCCGGCCGCATGCATCCTGCCTGCACAGCACATGTCACTCGGGAGCATGCCAATTGCGTGTGTCCCGCCTTGCCAGGACCTTTCGCTCGCACGCATGGCCAACCACACGCCAGGTTGGACTTGGCGGGCCCTCGCGTATCAAAGCACGAGGGGTAGCATGCATGTTTGTGTGCCAGCATGCATGCTCGATGCTGCGCGCTGCGGACGTGTCCACACAGCAGGCGTAGCACACGGCAGGCGCAGCAGGTGTAGCGCACAGGCAGGCGCCAAGGGTGGCCGGGGCATCCTTCACGGCCAGCAGCAGCCTCACACACATTGCGTGGCCAGAGGCGCACGCCTGCATCAGCGGCGTCTGCCCGAGTCGGTCCTTCCTGCATGCAGCCGCTCCTGTCAGTAGTGTGTTGTCACATGCACACACCCCAGACCATGTGTCACATGCATGGCACTCACGGCCATAGCAGCAGCTCCAGTTTATGAGGCGCCCTCACAAGCCCCGCAGCAGGGCCAGGTGGCGTGGGGCAGAGGGAGACTGCAGAGGGCCCGGTCGCTGCGGCATGCATCTGGCGTGCACGACCGACCGCTGCTGTGCCACAGCATGTGGCTGAGGTGTGACCCCGGACCAGCCCGAGCACACATGGGCAAAGCACTCTGTCAGCCTTGACCAAGCTCTGTCATAAAATTGCACAGCACAGCACAGCGCAGCAGCTGAACATGCCAGAGCCCCCGGCATGACAGAGCAGGGCACACAACCGCAGGCGTGCTCACACCCACCGCACCCAGGCGGCGCACTTTTGAAGGTCAGTTGTTGGGTAGCCCTGGTCGTTCTGGTGGGCCAGGATCTTGGCCAGAACCTCCACATGCCCCAGCGCCGCAGCGGCCGCCACAGGCGACCGCCCCGCCTGGTCCTCCCCATGGCCCGACGCGCCGCGCGCCATGCCCTGCACGACCCCCACCACGTCCCCCGCCGCGGCTGCCGCCACACAGCGCTGCTGCTCCGTGTGCAGCTGCCGCTTGAGCGCGCCGCGGGCGGTGCGCAGCCCGGCCTCCGCCGCCGTGACCGCCGCCGCCACCGCCGCGGTGTGCGCCGTCTGGGGGATCGCGGCGGCGCCCTCCTTGATCGGCGGCAGCTCCGCCATCGCGCTTGTGAACACCGCCGAGTGGCCATCACGGTCGCGCTCGTCCAGGGTGCTCGTGCCGAGACACGGCAGGCAGGCGCGCCACGCAGCGCGCGCCCCCGACGGCGCCAGCGGGGGGTCGTCCTTGTCCGCGCCGTACTGCAGCGATGGGGTTGGCATGACTCGCGGCCGAGGGGCTCTGCCGGGGTGCAGCGGCAGCAGCTGCGCCAGGTAGCTGATCGCCAGCGGGTCCACCGGGTTTTGGCCCCGGTTCAGCCCCTGCATGCGTGGAACACGGCGACCTTCACAGCCCGTCACCATCGTGCAGCGTCGCAACACAAGCAACACCAGCCAGACCTCCCGGGATACACCCTCTAGAGGCGTTGCCAACACTACTGTGCCATGGGTATGCGCTTTACACAGCTGTTATGCAGCACTGCTGAAGTCAAGCTATCACCAAGCGGGTCATCGGCGTACTCTCGCTCATTCTGACCCTCACACAGCAGGCGTCCTGCAAAATGTGTTGCAGGCAACCTCAGCATGCGGTGTCAGCACAGCAGCCGCACCGTGTGCTTGATGGCCTTGCGCAGCGCCTGTCGCGTCTCGTCCTCCGCGACGAGAGCCGCCGCGTCCATCGCGCCCACGAGCGGCGAGTAGCTCGACAGGAAGATGTCATCCAGAGACTCGAGCTGCTGCGCCGGCAGCAGCGCCGCAGTGGAGCCCCGGCGGTCGACCGCCTCCCCCAGCGGCCCCGACCGCCCGGCGACCTCGTCCTCGCGGCTTGTCGGCGCTGACTCCGACGTTCCGCTCTTGCCGCTGCGCGGCCGGAACAACGACCAGGGGCCGCTGCGTGGCCGCGCCGCACCCTTCTTGCTCTCTTCGGACCCCACGCTGATGCCCCGCGGCGACGGCATCCACTGAGCGGCATAGACGTCCATCGAATTGACGGCCATGCCGCTGAGCGGCCGCGACGGCGGCCGCTCGTGCGGCGCGCTGTTCATGTGTGCCGTGATCTCGGAGCTCGTGTGCGGCGACCCCCCGCCGCTGTTGGAGCTGTGCGTGCGCATGAAGATGCCGAGGGACTCCTGCTGCGGGATCGACGCCTCCGACGCCATCGTGCGCGCCGACGACGGCCGGCCCTCGATGTCCAGCCGGTACGCGGCCCCCGCGTGGCTCTCCCTCGCGACGGCGGCGGCCGCGGCGACGACGTCGCAGCTTCGCGGGCTGTGCAGGCTGCTCCGCTTGCTCGCCGCACTCAGCGCGGGCGACCCCGGCTGCTCAAAGAGCGGCGGCACTGGGAAGCCGGTGCGCGCGGAGGCCGCGGACGACGGCGGGGGCCCTGGGAAGCCGCCGCGGTAGCCGCCGTCGCCGCCGTGGTGGCTGCGGGGGGAGTGGGAGGAGCGGGCGGAGGCGGAGGCAGGGGGGAGGGGCGCGTCGAGGGCGGCGGAGATGGCGGCAAGGAGCGTCACGGTGGCCTTGGCCTGCGCGTGCAGCGTGGACACGAGCTCGCGCGTGCACTCCGGGTAGAGCTGCGCGAGTCGGAGGAAGTCGTCGTTGCCGAGGGCTAGCACGCGGCACATCGTCACCGTTTGCACCGTCTGCACGCCGCGGCCCGTCTCTCCTTGCCGGCCCGACTTGGTGCAGGTTTTCATTTGTGACCCAATCCCCGATGCGCGATTCAGGCTTGGCCAAAACCGCTTGATATTGAGTGCATGAGGCAAGGCTCAACCAGGAAGCTGATACGGCGCAGTTTGAGGGCGAGGTGATCACCGGTGATACGTGGCGTGGCCACAGGGGGAATGGTCTGGGGCCGCACCGTGTGGGACTCGGTTTCGCCGAAGAACGCGACTTCGCCGATGGGGCTGCCCGCGCACAGCCGCACCTCCTCCCGCCCGCTGGCGCCCTCGCGCAGCGCGTAGTGCGGCCCGAGACCACACGGCCACATTGCCGGGATGTCGGCGCCGTCCGAGGGCATCGCCGAATGGGACGAGCTCTGCGCGTGGCTCTGCTGCGCCTTGGCCACGAGCCGGACGCCCTCCTGCGCCAGCGCCGCCGGCACTGCCGCCGCCGACACGGTGTCGTACGAGTTCTCGCCCGTGAGGCGCGGTCCAGAGCTGGTGCGGCGGCGTTGCGCCGGGACGCGTGAGGTGCGGCCCCCGCTGCTGGGCGCTGTTGAGAAGCGGCGCAGCACGCCCGCGAGGCCCGACGGCCGCTCCTCCTCCTCTTCTTCATCATCCTCCGACACCACCACCTGAACGCACCACGCATGAGCATACGCATGGCCATGCACCACGCATGTGGTGCCACCTCACACGCGGCTGCCGCCAGCCGATGGATGGCTGCCGGCTGTGTGTCGCGGACGTGGCCGCTCATTCATTCTGAGCCCATGACCCCAGCACGGCTCATTTCTCCTGGCTTGCACTGGCTGCCCAGAACCCGCACAGACGAATGCACCAACACAATCTCCCGCAAACGGACAGCGCACAGCACAGCACGGACAGCGCACAGCACGCAGCGGCGGTGCGCACCCGCATTTCGCCGTCGAGGAGGAAGAGGAGGTCGTTGACGCGCGCGCCGCCCTCCACCACAGCCACGCCCGGCACGTAGAGGTCCACGTGCCCGAGGTCTAGCATCGTCAGTAGGAAGTTGGGCCGGCCGCGGATGCGCGGCGACGCGAGCAGGTACGACCCCTGCAGCTGCTCCAGGTGCAGAGCACGCAGCACGCGGCGACGCACGGCCCGCGGGAACTTGCTCAGCACCTCACTATCGCGAATCTGCATGCTGACAGTCGCTCAGGACACGGCCATCATGCCAAGTTGAACACGCCACATGGAGTGGCGCCTGCGGCAGGACTAGCGATTGCGCCGCATGCACAGCACACCCCCGCACCTGCCACGCATGCATTGCATAACAATCAGTGGCACGGGTTCTGCCGGATCAACGGCCGACTGCCCACACACACACACACACACACACACACACACACACACACACACACACACACACACACACGCATGTGGCTGCCGTCAACACGATCCGCGTTGAGTCAGTGCCTCTGACTTGATCATCGCCAGAAGGGCTCTGGGAAACCGCTTGACACCACTCGCCGTGGCTTAACGACTGACGCTGGGCACGCAGCACGCAGCAGGGTCGCGCCTGCTCGTGCTCGAGGTGGAGGTCGAGGTGTGAGCGCATCTCTCGCAGCAGGCGGCTGTTGCCGTCGCCCTTGTCGAGGCCGTGGAGCAGCACAAACACCTTGAGGTTGCGCAGCAGGTCACGCCGCTGGCCGGCCGCCTCGTCCTGCTTTGTCACGACGAGCGTGATCGTGCCGACGATGTACGCCACGATGCCCATGTTGACGATCATGTACACCTGCAGCCGGGGTCTGGCTTTGATCTGTTACGACCTCTTGTGCTTTCGTCTGCTTGCCGCGGCATGTGCGTGGCAGCAGGCTGGGTTTGTCAAAGGACTCCAGTTGCGGGTTGGCACACGGTCAAGTCAGACATGCATGTTGGCCTGCTGCGGCGACAACACAGCATGCGTGCTGTGCCACGACGTGCGGGCGCTGGCTGCCACGCCCCCAGGGTGCCTGCCACCGCTGCTGCTTCGCGTTGACAACAACACGCAGCAGTGCTGCAAACCACAGCCACTTGTCGGCGCGAGGCCTGCAATGCTGCCGCAGCACGGCACCCGCAGCACGGCACGCGCAGCACGGCACCCGCAGCACGGTGCCTGCTGTGCCGCTGACCCCTGCACTGGAGGACCCTTCCCCCCCCCCCCCCCCACCACTGCTACACGCCAGCTTCGCGCACCACCACACTGCCACCTGGCACCGGCACAGCAGATACCTGACACGGCCACCGCATCCCATCCCCTTCCCTGCGCGCTTTCCTGTTTTCTCCCACCCCGCCTCAGTCATGCAGAGCGCACAGAGCCAGGCCAAGCACACCCACACCCACGCTGCTCTCGCTCTCACAACGCACACACCGACATTTTCCCGGACCGCACAGCACAGTCCGGGACACGCAGCACAGCACAGCGCAGCGCACCGTGACGAAGACCTGCTCGCCGACGGTAACCGGCGAGAAGTCGCCGTAGCCGACGGTGGTGAGGGTGGTGACGCTCCAGTACAGCGAGCGCACGTAGCGCTCGTACGTGCTCCAGTCGCGCAGCGCGAGCGGCGAGAGCTGGAACCATGCAAGCTCCGACGCATCCTCAGCGAGGGCAGGGTCGCCGGGCGGCAGGTCGGCAAAGTCGGAGTAGTACTGGTAGTCGGCCATGAAGTAGAAGAGGCAGGCGAAGAGGTGCGTCACGCTGAGCACGAGCTGCGAGTTGCGGAAGATGGTGAATGCGAGCAGCGACACCACGCCGGTGCGCTCCAGGCCCCACATCAGCCGCCACACGCGGTGCAGTCGCAGCTGCACAGCACGTGGAGGGGGGTCAGCGCTGGGCGGGTGCCGGGGTCGTTGTGGGACAGGGCGAGCGCCGGGACAGACACCGCATGCAGCGCTCGTGGATGCGAGTGGTAAACGGACGAGAGCGGCGGAAACGGAGGGGCAGGTGCGTGCGGGCCGCCGCTGCGGAGGTGGTCGTGGCAGAGCGAGGCGCGGCGTGGCCGGGTCCGGCTCCTGGCCCGGGGACGCCGTAGGCTGTGCTGCAGGAGGTGCTGCGGCAGGCGGCTGCAGGAGTGAGCAGGTGCCGCGGACGTGGGGTGCTGCAGTGGAGGGGTTCCACAGAGGGGCATCAGGACGGGGTGACCTGGTTGAGCCCCTGTTGGCAGCCCAGTGCGGCTATGCATGTGGCACGAAGCAGAGGGGGCTTGTGTGTAAGGAGACGTGGCGGACGGCGTGAGTGGCAGCGCGGCAATGCCGGGAGGGAGGCCGCACCAGTCGGAGGAGGCGCAGCAGACGAAGCAGGCGCACGAGGCGCGCCGTGCCCGTCTCGGCAGCACCCCCGCAGCCGTAGAGGTCTCCGAGGAGCCAGTCAAAGGGGAAGACGGCGACGAGGTCCACCCAGAACATGCCGATGCGGCCGGCGCGGCCGAGGACGTAGTGCCACGCAATGACGCGCCGATCCGTGACCCAGCGCCTGCCGCGGTGGTCCCAGACTGCGACGTTGAAGTTGACGACGATGTCCATCATGAAGAGCAGTGTCAGAACGAGCTGGATGACATCGTAGCTTGAAGCGGTGTCGAGACACAGATCTGCAGATGGCCGGAGATGTGTGATGCTAGAAAAATGTGCAGCGTTGGAAGAGTGGGGAGTTGCGTGTGGGGGGCTCAGGTGCAGCACAGGGATGGTGCCATTTGGCTGTGGCATGGTCAATGCGCGGTGACCAGTCAGCTGTGCCATTGAGAAGCTGCGGAGGCAATGGCAGACCCACAGTGCCAAGTTTTCCTCTGTCTCTGGATGATTTGCAGTGGCACAATGGCAGGAGTGGGCATACCTCCGCGGTGCTCGCCGAATGCGATATCGAATGGGACGAAGAGGAGCGTGAAGTAGGTGGCAAACACCATTGTGACCCACCAGACATTGAACGGAGTCCAGTTGACGTGTAGCTCTTCTGCCTCGATGGGCAGGAACACTGGGAAGTGTCGCTTGGCCATGACGCCTGACCGCTTCAAAGCCGCGCACCTACGTACGCATAAATAATCTTGGTGCGTCAGTGACTGCGATGGTCGCACCGACGGCAGAGGAATGTGCAGCTGCGACAGCTATGCAGACAACGTTCGTGGTCGATGCAGCAGAGTGGTTGCCAGAGGCGTTGTCATATCCGACGCGCAGCATCTGACGAGGGCAGACACAAGCAAACAGATTTATCCAAGTATGTCCGCATAATTGTGGTGATCATGAGAAGCATGCAGGCGTTGCCGCGGAACCGTCTCGGCGCAATGGTCGTTGCTCAAAGCTGTAAATGTGGCAGCCTGTTGACAGCAGCGTGTCAGACATAGTACCTCAGGTCTGTAGTGAACCAATACTGCTCAAGAGCGTCGCGAAGCGTCCATAGCAGCGAAAACTTCAACGAGAGCATCACCCATGCCGGTGCCAATCCCCACGACCAGCAGGCCATAAAGGCCACACGCCAGAGGTGCAATCATGGACTTGATGCATAAACACTTCAACAGGTCCAGATCGCGCGCCTGGGGGCAAGCAATATGGCGCTTTCTGCTCAACAAAATATTCACAACGCCGAAGCCACGTACGAGGAAACAACGACCTGCATGCTAACATCAACTAGGACCGCCCTACACAATGCACCTGATCGCACCTCCTGGCAGCCAATGTCAGTGTTGAGGCCATACCGATGCAGTCGGACCGCCCGCTCCAACGTCGGCAGTGGCCCCGTGTGCTCGGCTGTAAGCTTCCGTATGCGTGACGCAATCGCAAGGCCGTCGTCGAAGTGGTTAACACCCCTACCGCAACGCAGCTGCCAATGCCGCTTGTACACCAGCGTTGGAACAGCTGCGTGACGCTCAGTCAGCCTCGCTGCTGTTTGCTGTAGGCACAGCTGCCCTGCCCAGGCGTTGCACCGCCTCGAGGATACGACAGCCGTGCTGGTGCCATGACCAAGGTTGACAGCACATAACGGCCGTATACCCCCGCCGCGCGCCATACCTACTTCCTGCGAGTCACTCTGCCGCCTATTGCACAGTCGGAGCACTCTCTCCAGCAGGCAAGCGCCTGGAGCAAGCTCACTGCAGCAGCTATGTCCACAGCGCGAGCCCACACCTACATGAGGCCACCAAAAGCCACTATGAAACAGCCCTTTCGCGTGTGAGAACGTTTCGAGCAGCCTGTAGCGCATTGCTGCAGCTGTGTTGTTTCAGCCTGTGTATGGCATTCTGCCATGGTTCGTGTGTTTGATGCATCACCATGCTAGCCTGCCTCTGTGTTCTACCACCTTGTGGAGCATATGTTCAGCCTTATACCTCTCTTAACGTTTCCCTGACAACCCTTCCAGGCGGGCTGTGCACTCACGTACGGCCATCGCCCGCGGGACCAGCAACCACTTCAAGCGTAGCTTAGACATGCCTGCCGAGCACTCTTCTGTGAGTGTAGAGTGTCTTTGGGCAAAACAACGGTGTCGTTCAAGACTCTTGCCGGATGGCTCATGTGGTTTGTTCTGGGTTTCGGACGGCCTTGGCCATGCTTCCCGTGTTGATAATGGCCATGCATGCCCGCCTAGCATCTCTTTGTGGAGCATATCCAGTAACATTTCTCAGCACGCCACAGCTCTGCTTTCATTCGTGGTGCGTACGGAGTGGAATCGATCAGGTGCCACTCAGGGTGTGTCTGTGCACCCACAGAAGGGCGCGCCCACTGCGATGATATTCCTTGTGCACCCCCAGCATATCAGGGCTGCGGTGCTCCTACAAGCATGCTGGAACCCTGCAGCAGAGTGCATCTCCCAAGTGGGCCGGGTCATGGCAGGCACATGCGCTAACTCGTCAGCCACTCGGCGCCACACAACAGCAGGACTCAAGCTGAGTACTGGCAGGGCGGGCAGCTGGCCAGGCACTCTTGCGGGACCGTGCGGCTACAGAGGCAGCGGCGGTTTAGCTTCCCTGCAGCTTCGCATCCCACGCCGGACCGCGCGCCACTGCATCTGCACTGAGCCAGCGTGCCAATGCCAGTTAGACCACTCCCAGCAGTTTGCGGTGGCCAGGCGAGGCTGGTGCTGCACACTTTCAACCACTTTCCAGCAATTTCCATCCCCGAGCTGTCCAGGAAGGTCTTGGGCGGCTCCTGGCTAACTGGGCTGTGAGGCGAGAGAGCAAGATGAGAAACAATGAAAGAAACATTACAGAAAGCAAGGTGAGCACGCTGCATTGGCAGCACTCACAGTAAGCGAAGACGGCGAAGACTGTACAACAGGTCTCGTGTAGTGTCGTGTGGGGTGCCAGGTTTCCACGTGCTGATGGACGTCTGACAAGATGCTATGTTACAAATATGCCGGTTTTGCTGCGTAGGAGCATGTCTACAGTTGTGTCTCTGCATGTCTCAGTTCAGACTGCCAGGCAGCGTCTGGCACACTGGTGGCCTGATGCTGGGCAGTATGCTCCTGGGAACATGTCACCTGTTCCTAATGCCAACACGGCTCAAAGCTCTGCCTACAGCCAACGGGAACCTGCACTGGACTTGACATGCTTGCCAGTGGAACCCACAAGCTGTGCCAAGGTCATGACTTGACCTGCTGTAAGGTGCAGGAATCAGATCGGGCCTGCTGCTCTGCCTAACGAGTACCATCAGTGGATAGCTGGAGAGTGCACACTGGCGAACAGGGTTGCTCTATACTGGTTCCCCCGGGTCTGCACCTGCAGCATGGCGCACAACCGCCGATGTTGTCGCCCTGCAGTTTCGCAGTGACAGAAAGGCCACAACAGCATCGGCAGCTGCCTCACATGCGTGAAGGATTGGCCCAATGAATGGAATAAAGCTCCGCATGTCTGGGACCTGGGGTGGCAAGGCCTCGATGGAAACACAGGTTGGGATGTTCTGCATCGAGCGAGAAATGGCCTTGAATGAGCATTTGCGAAACCTAGCCCTTGTTCTACGCTTTTGAGCTCCACAGGTCTCACTGGGAGACTGCACCTGCAAACATACATACTGCACTTTGCTGCGGTGTGGAGACAGTGATGACACTCACCAAACAGCCAACATTCATCCGCTGCGGCAACTACGCGTACCGGCTGTGAACCAGTCACCTTCTGTCTCCGACCAGCTGCAAGCTGTCGATAATTGGGGCGCCCGCCGTGGCCAGCCACGCGGGCTGATTGGCGAACTCTTGCCACGCCATGTCGCGAGGCTGAAGGGTTAGTGCCTTCTGCTACTACGCCTGCACCAGGTTTCCCTGATTGAGATGCTGATGCAGACTGTGACGGATTCGTGACCGCGGACGCCTTTGGCTTGCGTGCTGGAGCTTGCGATCGCAGACTGGGCCTGGCGCTAGCCCTGGAGGTGTTGGTCTTCCGGGTCTTTTGGAATTTTCCCATTATATTGCAGCTAGATGCTGCCGTGCGCAGTTACACAGCACCTATGCAGCAGCTACGCTCTGGCGGAAGGCTAGGCAGAGCCGAAGCTGAATTCGAGTGCTGCTTGCAGCATATCGTCGCTGTGCACCGGCAAATGCAGATACCAATTGCAGCTCGTACTTGCAATCAGTCAGTATCACCCCCTGGAAGCCGTGGTCTCAACCGGCACTGGACCTTGCGAGGATCCCGTATGCATGGCGTGTGCACAACTGCATGCAGCTGTGCAAGGCATGCCGGCGTTGCGAAGAGGTGGCCATCTGCTGTTCCACATCCACCGGCTCCCGAAGCTAATCACTCAAAATGTCACACTGGCAGGGCTCCAACCGTGTTTGAACAGCATCCGCCAGGGGCTGTGCTCATTTACAGCACGGTTTCATCGAACATCTGGCTATGGTTAACGGCTGGCTTGGTTGCTCAAGGCAGGCCTGGGCATGCACGAAAGCACAATAACAGCATGCAACAGTGTCTGCAAGAGCGGCATTCGCTTCCTTGTACTGCAGCTGCATGCCCACCTCGTGTGGCACCACTGAATAGCAGCAATGGACTCACTACAGCACTGCAGACTGCGGTCACTGGGTTCAATGCGCACACGCCTGCGTAGCTGCACCGCCTGAAGCCTGTAGCAATCCAGCCAGGCCAGCAAGAGCACCAGCAAACACTGCAAACACTGAAGTTTGCGCTGGAGCAAGCACACTGGTGCGCACAAACTCTACCATCTCCTTACATGCTTCATGCGACGGTACCCGTTCGCATCATCACCATATTGCCTATAAGTCAGGCCTGCACCGCGAGAGGCCTGTCATGGAAATACACTTGCGGTAACTTGCACAACGAGCACACAGCTCATCCACGCTCCCGCCCAGCGGTCAGCTGGCACCTAGGCGCCTCGCAGCTGCCGCGGTGGAGGCTGCCACGGGCCTCGCCCGATGCTATCCAAGCCTCCACAAGAGCCCGCATCCTGGGGGCCGCGACGCGGAACGCCCCTGCGAACGTAGTCATCCTAGTACCCACAGCCAAGAAACAAAACAAGCTGTCAACTGCCAGGCGGACGTAGCCGGCACGGCAGCTCAAACTCCCAACCTCACCGCACATCACAGCACAGCACGCGGGTCCCCTCAATGCACACACCCTGTCCACACACCTCGAGACCCAGCCACCCCTACGCCATCTCACCGGCCCGTTCCCACGCTCTCCCTCGAGCCGCAGCAGCCACCCGCGTGCCGGCTCCTAGTTGGGGCTGTGCCACATGCGCCACCAACGACGGCAACACCGCAGTGGCCGGCTGCCCAAAACCGCCCTCGACAAAACAAGCGGCAGGCTGTGCATGCTCTGGTACATCCCCCGGACACTGGCATCAGCACGACATGCCTACCAGGCTACACACCTCGGCCGTGTACAAGACAAATCCGGACAAATCAATGCCGTCTCAAAGACCCCCTCGGGCGTCCCAAAAACATGACAAGACACGAGCGTCAAGCAGCCCTGCGTCGCAGGTGCAGCGCGCTCAGCGGGGCCCCCGCGGCCACCTAGTTGCCGATGGCCATGACGGACGAGTTGGTAAAGACAAAGGGCCGCAGCAGCATCATGCGCTTCTCCTCCATCGCCGCGGTCTGCGCGAGGCGCAGCAGGTCGACGAGCGGCACGCATGAGCGCACGCATGAGTCGCAGAACTGCGCATGCTGCCGCGCCGTCAGCACAGCACCCGGCGCGGTCATGAAGGCGACGATCTCCTCCAGCAGCTGCGCGTCGCGCTCGTGCACGTCGAGGACCTTCCGGAAGGCCGCGTCGGCGGCCGCCGTGATCTCGCTGCCGATGCCGATCAGCCGCGCGCCCCAGCGCGCGGCCGAGCGCAGCATGCCGACCGCGTCGAGCATGCCGCCCGGCAGCGAGCGGCCGGCGCCCGCGCAGGAGGCGATGTACATGACGGCGTCGGCAGGGATCTCTTCGGAGGAGGGCAGGCTCGAGAGGTGCAGCGCAGCGGCGGACAGGTCCTCGTCGAGAGCGGTGCGGCCGCTGTGCCATTGCCGCCACAGGCACGCCAGGCTCACCTTCTGCTGCTTGCCCAGGTGCAGGCTCGCAAAGAGCTTGATGTTCTTGTCCTCCGCCTGCACGCAGCAGCACTGTGGGCACTGTAGGCGCGTTGCAAACAAGAAACTGGGCTGACGGACGCAGCACGCATCATGCGCAGCACGCGAGCTCACACCCACCGCACGTGCTCTCCTGCGTACCTGGACCCTGCGCATCACCGCCCTGGGCTATGCTCTCCGCCGTCGGTCTACAGACCAAGCACAGTGCAGCGGCCGCCGTTGGCCGAAAAGAGAAACTGGTCCAATCCTGGATGAGATCACCGGACGTGCGGTAACCGCGGCAGGGGACGGCAGGTGGTTGTGAGGGGGGGGGGGGGGGGGGCGCACGGTGCAGTAGGAGAGCTGCGCGGGGCCGGACACGGTGAGGCGGCGGATTAGGTGGCGAGCGTCGGAGAATACCTGTGCGAGCGCGAGACTCCACGTGCCAAAAACGCTCGCCACGCGCGCCTCGCTGCACGCCTCGCCCGGAACCAGCCCGCCGTAGCTCGGCGCCTGCTGGAGAGCCTGCATGGCGGGGGGCGTGTCGGTGTGCTGTGGTGTGTCGGTGTGCTGTGGAGTGTCGGTTTGGCGTGTCGGTGTGCTGTGGCGTGTCGGCGTGCTGTGAGGTGTCGGTGTGTTGACGGTGTGCCTGTGCACACGGCATGCTGCCATAAACTGACTTTGACATCGCAGCAGCTGGCACAGATGCACATGCAGTCCTGCCGCAGCGTACAGCAGGGCGCGAGCCAGCATGACTATCCCTTGCTCGCGGCATGCTGCAGGTGTGCGGTGTGCTGTGGAGTGCCGCGCTCAGACAGGGGCCGCACCGGGCTGCAGGGGTTGCGGAGCGCGTTGAGGATGGCGCGAGCGGTGTACTGGATGACCGCGAGCTTCGTCGCCACGAGGCGCGCCTTGAACGCGTCCCGCGGCACGTCGCCGGCGGCCTCGGCGCCGGAGCTGCCGCGGAAGCCGCGGACGGTCACGATGAGGCGCGCAAAGTTCACGCAGACGAGGAGCCAGTGGCGGAAGGGCAGCGAGGTGTGGTACTGCTGCAGGAGGCGCGTGAGGATGTGGGGGACGGCAACGTGCAGCAGGCAGGCCTCGTGCACGTTGACGCTCGTGCGCATCGCGCGCTGCTCCGCGTTGCCGCCGCCGCTGCTCGCGCACAGCGCCTCCAGCCGGGCCAGCAGCGCCTCGTCGGCCGTGCTGCCGCAGCCAAAGTCGGGCGATGACTCTGCACACGCAAGCAGTCATGTCAGCCGGTGCGGGGGGGGAGGGGGGGGTTAGAGTCGGGCTGCGGGGTCGCCGGGCAGATGCATGGGTGTTAACGGGAGGAAACCCCATACGATGTGAAGCAGCGGTCATCTGGACAGCGGTGCTGCGAGGAGTTGTAGTAAACAGCACAGTACAAGAGAGTTGCATATCTAGAGCGGTAGCAGGAACTAGGGTGCTGACGCGAGTGTGATGCTGGTTAGAGGAAGCGCGGATGCAGCGCGTGAGATTCTGGGCACAGGGAGTGCTGCTGAGTATTCGGCTTTTGACCTGAAACGCACACATGCCGCATGCCGCTCTGTGATATGGGTGCACTGTGATATGGGTGCACTGTGATATGGGTGCACTGTGATATGGGTGCACTGTCCCTCAGCGATGCCGGCGCACTGTTGGGCATGAGCCGCAGCGTGCATGCTGAGCGTCATGGTAGACTGTTCCGTGTGGCATGCAGCATGAAGAATGTGTAAAAAAAAAGGAAAAAAGCGAAAAGCAGAAATGTGGGATGGCCCACACCGGGGGTGGCGGACCCATCCGCGAGGGCGCGCTCCTGCGCCATGAAGGCGCCCTCGAGCGTGGTGGCAAAGTAGAAGACGAGGAAGGAGGCGCAGCACTCGAGGGCGCTCATGGTGGACGTGAACGACAGCATCGCAGCCGGCGCCGCCTGGTACGGCGTCTGGATGAACCAGCAGATGTCGCCAACCGGCCACCGCACCGTCGCCGCGACATCGCTCTTGTACGCCGCCACCATGCCCGGCAGGTTGTCCGGGGACTGCGCGCCGCCGTCGCCGAAGCTGCCGTGCGGCGCCGTGCAGCCTTCCTGCGGGGCGTGCGCGAGCACGGCGTCGAGCGAGAGTGGTACATGGTGCGCAAACGCCTCGACGGGCCGGGGCCGCGGGACCGGCATGTAGACGGAGACAACCGGCGAGATGGGGGCGGCACTGGGGGGTGCCCCGGGGGCGCCAAAGGCGGCCGCTGGGGTGGCAACGGGGGCGGTCGTGGCCTGGTCGGCTGCCTGTGAGGCGCGGCGGACATCGAGGAGGGCTGCAGCGGCGTCGCCGGCACGGCGGACGAGCTGCTGGTTTGTGGAGGCGAGGGAGCTGCGATGTTCCTTGGCAGATTCGACGTGGACGCTGGCGTTGTGAATGCGGGACTCCAGCTCATCCCGCTCTTGCTGCACGCAGGTGTTGTGTTTGTAGCAGGTACAGTGGTGACGGGTAGCAGCGTGCTGGACCCGGCGGATGCAGACGTGGATGAGTGCGGACACGGGCTGGGTCGATGGACGACCCAGATGCCGCGAGTATAGTCAGCATGACAAAGCAATGTATTCTACTCAGAAGCCAACGTTGTGGGTCTCGATTGCGCGTGCGCACACGCGCAGAAGATGCGCAGGAACAGGCATGAAACCGACGCAGGCACATGGGAACGCACCGCCTGACACCCGAACCAACGGAATGCGCCTGATGCCCCTACCAGCTGCGCGCTGAGCCCGGCCTGACTGCGGCCCGCCTGGCCTACTTACTTGCAATAAAGTGTGGCCGCACAGCGTGAGCTGGCCAAGTTTACGTGAAGCACTGCAGGGACGGCACCGAGAAGGTGCGCCCGGCCAGTATGTCCAGCACACATCCAAAAATGTGCCAATTTGCTGTGGTACGTACCTTTTGGCGTTTTCTGAACCGCGCCTGGGCTTGCCTGTTCTTCTCTCGCATCTTGCTGAGCTTGTCATCGTCTGCGTTTCGCGACTCCAGCGACACCATCGGCAGCGAAGATGACCTGCTTCTGCGATTTGAGGGCCTCTCTGAACCGGAGGCAGAGGCCTCGACATGCGCAGACTCAGAAGACATGTCGTCGCCCATCAGGTCGGCCACCACCTCGTCCAGCTCATCATCTTCATCCACAGGGATGTCTAGTGATTCGATGTATCGCATCAGTGCTTCGCTAGCGCCCGCGTCATCATCGCCAAGGTCATCCAGAGCGAAAGCGCCCATCGGACCGTTCTGACCAGCCATCTGTAGCGCCGACACAACCAGAGTAGGGGCAGAGAGGCGGATTTGTGATGTATGTTAGGCGTGCGAGCCTATGTGACAGTGCAGGACGGCCGCACGTAGGGCAGTATCAGCATGCGCTCCTGCACACCAACATGGTGCCCATCTGGTAGGATTTGCGAGGCATGCACTCAAGGCTGCCGCGGTAGCCGCGGAAACTTCAAAGCAACCCTCGCGATTGCCTCTTCAAATTTTGACGATAAGCGTGTGTTGCTACCAACATACGACAATCACAGCTTTGCTGCGGTGGCCAATTCTGATAGGCACGGGCCGTCATCGTACCATGCATGCATCGCTGAAAACAACCCCGTAGACCTATAATCCGTTGTCGTTGTGATGAAATAACACTGTCGAGGTACCACCGTGATACTGCTTCACCCTCCGCGAGCCTCACTCTCAGCTTGACACATGCCGATGCCGCCTGCGTCTGCGGCAACCAAATTGTGACTGCACGCCTGAGCAACTTACAGAGGCGCATGCAAGCCGGTGCACCGCGGTGTTGCGTTTACAGCAGTTGCTGCATATGCCGTTGTCGTTGACAGCGACCCGCTGAGTGCGTCGATTCTCATGGAGCACGAAACTGCGAGCGTTGAAGTGCACTGGAACACCCATCACTGGCTGGTAGTTCTATCCCTAGTGGCCCTTTGCACTTGGCACCAGACTTTCAGTGTTGCCTGCACCCTCGAGCCTGACTATGCCTCCGAAGCAGCGCCTTGACGTTGGGTTTGCGCAAGATGTCCATTTCCCCACCTCTGTTGAAAGGGTTCCGAGGCGTGTGCTCAGTTGGGGTTGTCATGAGTCCCGGGTCATCGTCCGGTTTGGTACTGCAGGCAGTGCTGCCGCATGCAGTTCTACACACTGGTGCTGTGAGCAGCACTAGTGAATAGCGTGTGAGAATGTGTCGAGGGAACTCTAGCGCAGTACAGAAGCTGCTGTGTTTCTGTCTGTGTACGGCGCTTGGCCATGGTGATTGATTTTTGGTGCATTGCCATGAATCGAGCCTCTGTGTTCTTCCACCTTGTGGAGCATACATCCGTAACGTATCTCCAGTTCTACACACTACACTACTGCGGCCCACCAGTAACGTGGCATTCATCACCCATCCCGTCTGTGAAGCTGGCATGCCAAGTAGACTAGCTGAACTGTTACCAACGTTCCAGCAGAGCCTCATCCCTGCTCCAACCGATGCATGGCACACAGTGACTTGCAGCACCTGTGTAAATGTAAATTGAAGTGTGCATCACAGACACACAGGGGCTGGCCAGGCACCCTGTGCCACCTCCACGGGTACTGACAGCTTGCACTGGTGATGAACCCTCGAGACTGCGTGAAGCCATGCCCTGCTCGTCCCCCAGACTGTGCCAAGCCCATGCCTCAGTGAGCCCGTAACAACAATGCAGCACGGTCACCTGTCACGCCAGCCACCTGGCACTCACATCTGGAGCTGCACTGGCGTGGCACACAATCTCCCGTCTCTGCCTCACTGCAACACAGTTGCTACAAGCAGCATCTTTGCATCTCTGAGCCCTCCCTTGAGCCACTGGTGGCAGCTAGGCATGGCTGTTTAAACTCAATTGGGACACGCATGGCAGCGGACTCAACAGCTCCACAGAGCTGTGGCTCCTTGGTCTATCATCCTGCAATCGAAAGAGCTGTGCTCACTGCAGGTCGCCAGCCAGCCTGTGCCAGGAGAGCATCCTCAAGAGCTGTTGATCAGGAGCTCTTTGACGCCCTTGGCATGCAGTGGGAAACCGTGGGAATTCAACAGCGCAGCCTGGCAGCAGTGGATGGTGATGGAACCACAGCGTGTTTGACCTCAACGCCGGCTGCACCTTGAGTTGCACACACTCTACGTTCCTTCTCATGTCTATTCACTCTACCGCGTCCCACAGGCCACATTCATGCAGGCACCACGGGGTGACTGTGGTGCGCCTTCAACGGCGTACTCCGGCAAGGTTATGCAGCCTCAACAGCACACAGCCAGCGCGCTCTTGCAGAGGCACAACACACTGGCCGCCGGCAGCAGCATGGAGACAGTGCAGAGTGCCGATGGCGCTCCCATGGCAAAAATCTTCTAGCCTGAGTTTCTGGGGCCTGCGGCCTCGGCGACAGCAGAACCAAGAGCCCATTCTGGGTCCCTCACATCCTACTCTACCCCTACCATTATGGTCTATCACTCTGATACTGTAAATCTAGCACGATGCAACTCACTGTACAAGCTGCAAACAGTGTTTGCACCCCGGGAGTGTCCATACATGGCTCTTGAAAACCATGCTCAATGATTTAATAGCTGGACAGGTGCCTAATCACGAGGCCATGTTTGGAATCGGGCGCACTGTGGCGGAGCATATCAGACTGCATACCCAACTTAGAGCATGGTGTACCAACACGCTACTTGTCAGTCGCCTCGTTTTCCGCTGTGCTTGAAGGTTCTGGGCATGTTTCTATGGCCGTCTCGTCCGCTGCGCCATCCGCTGTGTCCTCTGGCGCACTCTGTTTAGTCTGTTCCCGCTCCTCCTCTTCCCTCTGCGCCTTTTCCAGTAGCAGCCTCTTCTCTTCAACAGTATGCTTCAATCTTGATCTCAGCGACTCATACTCATGCAGTTCATCGAGCATTCTGGCATTTCTTGCGTCAAGAGAATTCTTCCTCCTCTCATACGTCTCAGAAGCACTCTCCATGGCCTACAAACAAACCACCGGTTGCAGCACTGCGACCATTGTGCTGCCCGCGACATGTGCTGCCCGCGACATGTGCTGCCCGCGACAGCCTTCACTAGCTCATGACAGCAACGAAGGCAGTGTAGTCTCAGGGCACACATCCACAGCTTCTCTCAACTGCTCCACTTCAGCAAGTCGCCCCGGCACATCCAGTTCATTGTCATCCGTGGTGTCACAGGCTTCCAGTTGTTCTTGCACTGCCTGACAGACAGATTGGTGCGTCAGCGTGAAGCAGAGATGAAACACAGCGACGGCACATCTGGTAGCTACATACACAATTCGGCCAACAGCGCAGGTGTGACACTAACCACGATACGGCGACATCGGGCCAAGCAGGGGTCACTGTGAGTAGGGGTATAGGTTCATATGTGTGCAGGATTACAGAGGATGGTTGCCACCTGGAATTCAGCCTTCACACAAGCAATCCTCTCCAGAACGTCTTGGCCTGCAGCTTCCTCCGTCATGGCCAGAGGCTGACCAGGGAATTGCTCGCAGCCTGCAGCATTGTGATCAACTGAGTGCGTCGATGTCGACTTGCTAGCCTGACACATTTGCCGCTGTGCTATGTGAATAGCTGATACAGAACACATCTACCACAAAAACACGTCGTTGTGTGACGCTGCACGTGATACTGAAGTTGCACCGACCACTTGTATGTTATCTGAATGATGTGCAGTGCTGTTTCGAAGAAGCCTTGCACACGTAAGAGGTGCTCATCGGACGCAACCTTCATCATACTTCGGATGCACCGCTAGGTTTTCACCACGCACACAGCTAGCAGTTACGCAGAGACTTTCATTAGATGCAGGGCCATCTGTGATGCTGCGTGTCCGACAAGCTGCTCCGACACCGGGCTCACCGTGTAGTGCCGGATCCGCGTCTGCAGGCTGTAGTCATCACGTGCTGAAAGTACTATCAATACTGGACTACAGCAGTTCGTAGACGTGGACACAAATCCACATATCGAGAAGTGGGGCTCGGAGTGATCAACATGGACGTCGAAATGGCTGCATCGCTTATTTTGAACGAGCTGGTTATGATCGGGAGCTTCAGTCCTGCGCGCGAAGGTCGCAGGTCTCCTGTGACCGCCAGAGCGGATCCGCAGGCATAAGAAACAAGTAAGCATCACGTTGATAGCTGGCGTCAACACCTGCTGATGTTGTATCCGTGTTCCACGCAGCGTCGTCTCAGCTTTGCGCGCTGCTGACTAGTGCCGTTGCCGTATGATGCGTCCGCCTGCCGGTCACGTGTAACCAAACGTATCTGAATGAGGATGTGTTACACAGTGATAGATCTAGGACTCAGCAGCGCCGAGGCAACAGACCAGGCAACATGCAGATAAACAGACCGGCCACCGCAAGCACCAAGGCCACGCACGTATCTGAATGAGGATGTGTACGCTGCTGTATGTGCGTACCGGTATCACGCTGGTACAGCGGCGTGCCAGCGCCTGCAGACGCTGAATTGGTACCGCGTTGGGCTGGCGCGTCGCCGAAGCATCTGCATTTGCATGCTACTGCCAACGAATTCGGAAACATGTATCCTCAATAGACGAAAACCATGCACGCCAACCATGAAAATACATGCGAGAACGTTGGCCGCATAAAACTTGCTTGCTTGCGCAGTCATGGTCCTTTCTCTGAACGGTCGGCATGTGACATCACTGGAACACGCCAGCCTGCATTGCCGGCTTGAGCACAAACATCGCTTGACAGTGCAGACCGCTGTATCAGATAGACCAGCTGATGCACAGGATGCCAGCACATATCCGACGTTTGAACAGGAGCGGGGCAGCAGTCAGTGCCACCCAGTGACTGACAGCATGCAAGCACCAAAACCAGCAGCCTTGAGCATACATAACAGACAGGCGTTTCGCAGCTCAAGCACACGTAATCGCAGCGAACGAGACAGCATCGCATGACATGAGCTCCAATTACTGGGGGACTACTACCCACGGCCGTTATGCATATCCACAGTAATGCGTGTGGATGGAGAACACTCCACAAGCCACCCGAATGCATGGCCGCTCCATCTGGCACACTCCTTGCCACGTCCTTTTCAATCACCGTCAAGTCAAGGCGGATGGCTCCCTCACCGGCAGCCACGAACACCTGGACCCCCGGCCGAGCGCCGGCAGCAAAGAGCATGCTATCGTGCCGGCGGCGGCGGTGGTGGCATGGGCACTCCCCCCGCCCCTTTCTCCTCCGCCGCGGCCCCCGCCTTCTCCTCCAGCTCTGCCTTCACGCTGGGCACCGGCACCGCCACACGCGCCCCGCGCACCGGCGCGCGGCCACCTCCCGCCGACCCCCCGGCCGCACCCCCAGTTGTGATGCTGCGCAGCCCCTCCACGCCGACCCCCGCAACATCGCGGTGCGGCTTCACCACCTTCTTCTTACCCCCCTTCCCGTCCTTGCTCTCCCCCCCGTGGTTGACCCACTTCGGCCGCCACTTGCGCGCCTTCCAGTCGTCCAGGAGCTGCGAGGGATTGCGCGACTCGTGGTACGGCACGTGGGCCTCGTCGAGCAGCCCGGCCTGCGCGCGGCCAGCCAGCAGAGACTTGAGGTTCTTCTCCTTCTTACTCGCGGCGCGCTTGTAGCCGTGAAACGCGTAGCTAACGTCCCGGAACGCCTCCTTCGGCGTCAGAATGCGGCCAAACTCGTCCGTGCGCTGCAGTGACGCACCGACGCGGTGTGACAGCGCTGTGCTGTCGCTCAGCAGCGCATCCTCCACCTGCATGTCGCGCCCACACTGTGCTCAGCCGGGGCAGATCTGCGGTGTGAAAACCATGCTGGCCGTGAGGAATAGGGCGAACGTAGGCACGCGATGCCCAAGAAGCAGCATGGGCATTAAGCCGATTGCCAGAGGCGCAAGATTTCGTCTTCAGGCTAAAGCACTCGCGGCGGATGATATCAAGGACAAAAGCAGACCCTGGGCGAGCTTTCAGGCCACGGATGACGGCATCACCGGCTAGCATCGTGCTGTTCTAGGCCGCATGCGGCTCGCGCAACTCTAAAACGCGTCATGCTCCTCTGTGAACACACGAACAGGAGGCGGTAGCCATGAAGCACATGGTGGCAGTGTGTCTCTCCGCGCCCTGATTGCATGCTCTGCACAAGTCCACACGGATGGAAAGGCAGCGTCTGCCCTGTCGCCAACTCGCGGTGCCTTTTGATGTGCTAGTTGCCAGACCAGACCTCAGCACAACCCTGTCATTGCACGCAGGCCACGCTGGCCGGAGCCGAGGAGCTGCACCACGCGGTGTCGCAGCAGGCAGAGCACGCGGTGTCGCAGCAGGCAGAGCACGCACCGCTGCGCGCTGGTTGTGCTTGAAGTCGCTGATGCGACCACGGTATTCCACAGAGTGCAGCCACCCCCGCTCCCGCACCATCATCAGGGCGTCCGCCAGCCCCCGCCCGAGCCCCCTCTGTAGTTCAAACAGCAGCGTCCCCTCCGGCTTCTCCTCGCCGCCCGCAGCGCCCTCCGCAGCCGCGCCGCCCTTGCCGCTCTTCGTGTCGCCTGTCGTGCGCTTCCGCGCCCGCCGCCGCGCCGCCGCAGCCCCGGTGAACTCGACCCCACCGCCGCCGTCGGCCTGTAACCGCGGCGCGCCGCCGTCCGGTGCGGTGTCCTCCTCCCCGGCCCACATGTCGTCGTCCTGATCGATCTCCCACCCGCCACGGCCAGCGGCGGCCGGGGGAGGAGCGGCTGGCGCGTCGTCATCAGACGCGGCCGCCTCGGCTTCCGCATCGGCCATGATGGCATCGATTTCGCCCTCCGGCACGCCGGGGGGTTCGTCACGCTCCTCCTGCTCCTCCTCCTGCGCATCGGTGACCCTTTGACGTACAGACTCGCAAGAGTTGGGTGTGCGAGCCCTCCTGACGGAGGCTGAAACTGCCATGATGGCGCGACAACAAAAGACCACCGGTGCAAGCAGCGCATAGCACAAATGGCAACTCGACTAACACCTTCGAATACATCTTCCAACACTGTGCTTACTACACATCATCTCCACACATGTATCAGCCAATCAGCATCCTCTGTGAACGCATCCAACTGGTACACCCGGCCGCCGCATGCGCAGACAGCACAGGGGTCGGGTCGCAACGCCAGGCCAGCAACAGTCAGCCAAACGAGAGCCAGCGCTGCCGCCGGGAAAGCTCTTCAAAGACACAGCAACACGTAGGGCGGTGCCTGGCAGCACGTCCACCGCACCTCCACCAGATCGGCTCATGCGCAGCGCGCGTGGCCTGAGAGGCGGAGCGCGCACCTTGACGACGGGTGCGGCGGGTGCCGGTGCGGGCGCCGGTGCGGGCGCAGCCTGGACGGAGAGGCTGTCGATGAAGGCCTGTGTCTCGTCCGTCTGCAGCTTCCCCTCCTCCGCAGTCCACCCCTCCCCCTCCTTGTCTGCCGCCACCGCCGCCGCCACGCTGTCAAGCGCCGCCTCGGCCAGCGCGCCGCCCTTCTGCAGCGCGGCCGCCCGCACTTGCTGCGCCTGTATGCATGCAGCCAGTTTGGACAGACGCAGGTCACGGATGGAGGCCACGTGGAGCGCCAGGTGCCGCAGCGCAGACGACCGCTTCACAGCCCTCCACTTGGCCCCTCACCACCGCAGATCGCAGCACGCGCACCTTGAGGAGGTTGCGCTGCAGCTGCTCCTCCTCGTCGTCCGCGCCGATGGCCTCATCGTCGCTGCCGCCGGAGCCGGCCGCGCCGCGCCGTGCGAGCTCCGCGGCGCGGTTAGCCTTCTCGAGCGCGAGTTCGTAGCGGCTGCGCTTGTCCTCTGCCGCCTGCGCCAGCGCGGCCTCCTCCTCCGCGTCCCGGCGGCGCTTTGAGGCGCGGGAGCCCCTGCGCACAGATGCCCTGTCTCTGTGGCACCGGGGCCGGCAGACTCAGCGCGATTTCACGCCGTCGACAGCTGTCCGGGCACGGGCTGCATGACTCACTGGACGCAACTGCCGTCATGTTCGGAGCTCGGAGCTCGGTAGCACGCACAGCACGCACAGCACTCCCACCACAGTAGTCAGCCCCACGAGGCGCAGCACAGAAGACCACTGTGTGTTGACAATGAAAGCTTTGTGGCCCCCTGCCACAGCACTGTCAAAGTGAGGTGAGCATACCGGTCACCAACGTCAGCGCCGCCTGCCGCCTCCAAGTCGGCAAACACGTCGCCTCCGGCTGCTTCGCCCCCCGCAGCGGCCTCTCCCGCGGGCGCAGCCTCGCCGTCTTCGTCGCCGGCAGCCGCCGCCCTGCGGGAGCGCTTCTTGCGGCTCTTCTTCTTGAAGGCCGGTGCCTCGTCCGGCTGCACGTACTCCCGGGCCGCCTCGAAGGGAAAGGCCTGGGAGGCGCCGGTGGCGGAGGCGTCGCCGGGGCCGCGCATGGCCGCCGCGTCGTCCTTCAGCCTAGCTACGATCGCAGCCTGGACCTGCACCTGGTAGCCAGTTTACCGGCGCGCAGCGAAGGGAGTTGTCGGGGCTGTTTGTGGGGGTGTTGAATCACTGTGTGTGTGTGTGTGTGTGTGTGTGTGTGTGTGTGTGTGTGTGTGTGTGTGTGTGTGTGTGTGTGTGTGTGTGTGTGTGTGTGTGTGTGTGTGTGTGCGTGCGTGCGTGCGTGCGTGCGTGCGTGCGTGTGTGTGTGTGTGTGTGTGTGTGTGTGTGTGTGTGTGTGTGTGTGTGTGTGTGTGTGAGACACTGTTGAGAAACAAGCGTGGCCGTGCTGTGCTGTGCAGTGCTGCTGTGTGCGGACATGTTTGCCGAAATGCACGGTTGGCAAGCTCTTGCGGATCTGCCTGCCACGTGTTCCGCACTCCCTGCCGCAAACTGCCGCAGCAGGGATGATCAAGTAAAAGCTTCACGTGGTCAAAGTGTACCATGGTCGACGGCGAATTGCTACCTACCGTGCTATGTCAAGGTCTGCTTGCAGAACACAGTATTGACACACAGGCATCTTGGTGGACCAGCATCGCGCACAAGGATCAGCAAGTGCGACATCAAAAGTTACCATGTGGGGGACACGTTGCTGACATTGATGTCGTACGGAGGGTGTCAATGCGACTGCAGGAGCTTGTGGCAGGCCAACATTGTCATACAGCCAAAGACGACGATAGTGCCATTGCAGGTGTGATGCCTCATTGATAGGGAGATGAAATCATACATGTTGCAGCTACTATGTGGAGCATGTCAGATCTTGGTTGAACACGAGAGGCAGCCTTGCTTCCAGGCATCAGCTGACACATACGCTGGATACCATTTAGTTTTTCTAAATTTACACGCATGGCACAAGGCAGAAGGCACTGGGGTCATGCCTGTGCATCATCGAGCGTGCCATCCTGGCCCATCGAGATGAGAGCTTCGTCTTCCTCATCATCGTATTTGCTAAGCATGCCCAGCCGCTTGCTGTCTTCCTCAAAATGCAGAGACTGCTTCTTGGCCGCCCTGCACGCGGATCTCCTCAGGCCACACGGCGCAATAAACTCACAGGCTGGGCCAGTTGTTTGAGTGCTGGATTGATTTGTTGGCCATCGCAGTTGTTTGAGTGCTGGATTGATTTGTTTACGCTCCAGATTATTTGGCAGGATCGCGTACTGCTTCTTTCGCTTGAGGTCAGCTTCCCGAGCCCTGTCAGCATCCTCCAGGACATTGTCATCGCCCCTGATTTCACCCTCATCGTCCAGAATGGATGCATCTGCCAGCGTCAATATTCTTGTCTCGCCATCATGCATTTCCAATGCAGAGCCGCGGACTTGCACTGCACGCAGCAGCTACCGTGAACAGTTGTGGTCCACATTACAGTACGCACTCCCAAGCGAGGGCAAGGGCGAATGAGTGACTCCAATTTTTAACACCTTCCACAAGCGGGACATTGAAGCACTGCAAGAGGTCCGACGGCACATGGCAAGCAAGGATGCAAACAGCATACCTTCGGGCTCAGTGTCAGCATTATTTGCATCTTTAGCGGACTTCTTAGCTGATTTTTTGGCTTTCTTCTCTGCCGGGGAGTCGTAGGCTTGTTTTGGTAGCTCCTTAGTTTTGTTGAGCCAGCTCTGCATGAGCAGGGCTTTGCAACCTGGACTGGCACAAGGTCGAACCAAAAAGCTCCAAGCGCCTGCGCTGTGCCAGTGGCCGTACTTACAGCAACATTGCAGCAAGGTTGAGAGGGGCTAAACGGCGCACCAGGACATCATCGTCAGCTTGATCATCTGGGGTGGCACGCGCTCTACTTCGAGTGGGTGCCATCGCTGGAATGTGTGGATAGTATCCGAGGTTGAAGGAGGTTTTAAGCGTCAGGGATGCAGGCAAAGGTTGTTCCCTTCCACACGCATCCAATCATAAGACTGTGTACACTCTCCTGTGTTTCTCTTGTCTAACAACAATCAGACCACCTGCAGAATTAATCAGGTCCTATTACAGCAAACCTTTATCAACCTGTACTGCCATGCTGAAACAGGCCAGAGCTGTCAATGTTGTGAAACGCAACCCACAGATTGAACGTAGATGGTGCCGGCACAACTGACTCCTAGATCATTAAGAATCACAACAATGCTGGCAATATACTCCTCGCAGCGCTTCATCACTCGACGATCGCCGCTGAGCACAACCAGTGAACAGCCCTTGCGAACACTTCATTGTGTGAACCGTACCTCCAGTCTCAGTGGACACCGAGTTATGAAGTTTATAATAGGTCTGTTCTATTGCCTGGTGCTGCACGACGCGCAAGTAGCACGACAAGCCTTCTTCGAGGAGCCCTTCGCCGACCAGATTTAATCCCTCGCGATCAGCCGCCGGACAAGGAGGTCCCAGATAAGATATACATAAATATGAACACGAATTTCAGATCTACAACTTGATGCTGCGGAAATTAACAAGAATCCAATGAGTGCGCGTCTGCAACTTACAGCAGCAATTGGACCATTCCTAAAAGCACCAGAATCCGTTGGTTCGCCATCTAGCCATTTACTAGGCTTCATAGAGAACATGCAGCACCTCCTTTCTGTCCGAATTTGCGCACGCACGCATTGCACCGTACACAGCACTCCGCGGAGCTCCGCGTCGGGCCACACTTGTGGCTAAGGTGCATCGTAATGTTGGTCGCAGATATGACATTTCACTTAACATCGATTATTAGCACTCATACCCGGTAATACTTCCGTATTACTCAAATAGTCGTTGATGCCTGCGTGCGATGCGAATGCTGCAGTGTCCTCACATTAATTCCACATGTGCCCATCCCTGGCTGATCCATGCACATTTTTTGGCTGGCTAGACATTTTGACTGGCAATGGACAGGTAGGGGACTGCTAATCTCAGTATCATATTCAGGTTTCCATGGTAACAGTATGCCCGAAGTGTGCACGGATTCAGGCTGATAACTGTGCTCACGAGGGCATGGACCAGGTCTGACCACATTTCTAAAGGCTGGAACATTTATCAAAGTGATAGTGTGGATGCACACGTAGTCGCTCACTCGGGTTGTGCATGGTTCGAGGTCGCAGTTGCAAGGAGATCGCTCCACACGACCACCCCCCAGATTATCACCATTGACGTGCATTGCTGCTGCGGATGTCAAACAGCTACCAAGCAAGCTAACCCAAAGCACGAGGCAATTAATTCCCAGTTGCCAACGTGCAAACTGTATCATGCAGCACACGAACGTCTAGATTCGTAAGCGCAGCACAGCCATCCGTGTACACATTCCGAAAGTGCCCAAAGCCGTTTTCTGCCCATGCAACACATGCTTCGACCTCGCCACCCAGCAAGCCAGGACCTCCTCGTACTTCGTTCGACGCCCTGATCAGCGGGCCCCCGCAAGCATCAAGCCAGCACAGGCCGTGGACAAGGGCAGACCACCGGAGTCCCCGGTCTATGGGGAGTGGTCCAGAGCAAAGCCCAGGCGTGGCTCCTGAGCGAGGTCGAGAGCGTTGACCATCATGGACATGCCAATAGTGGTGTCACTGCGGACAGACACCTCCCGCAGGATGTGCACCTCGCCAGTGCTGGCCATCTTGAACTTGGTCAGGTGGCCTGCGCAGCCGCCTCCCGAATCAGCTCACCGTCATTCCACAACAGCGAACATTGCGTCGCACGCTGTCAACAACTACACAGTTGACAGGACAGCAACAATGACAGCAAGATTTGACAGCAACAATGGACAGGCCAGCAACATGCTTTGCAGCCATGCGCGTCTGCCGAAGGCACACATGCTGCAGGACAGCTACCAGGTGCATGGTATTGTCAGGTCGGCCGATTGTAGCGACCGTAGACTGATCGACTGCCTGGAAGCAGCAGCATGTGCGGACCCTGCAGGAGGTTCCACAGAGGCTGTGCAGGTGGAGAGGAGACTCCGCAAGCTGGTGCGGCACGGCAGGCAGGCGCGCACCCTCGAGGTCGACGTGTGAGTAGCCCATGAGCAGCCCGATCGAGTTGTCCTTTGCCTGGTGCTGCACTTCGACTGCGACGCTCGTCTTGGGGTCCAGCAGCTGCCAATATGTGCCAGTGATCTTCTCCAGGTTCTGCGTGGCATGGCCTCCGACGACAAAGTTGGGTCCGAGGTATGCGGCCTTGAGCTCCCACGTGGAGAGAGCCATGCGCGGCACGTCCACGACGCCCCGGACGGCCGCAACAAAGCCGTCGTATCCGGTCGCAACGGAAGCGTCCAGAAGAGGGGAGGAATTCAGGGACATTGTTGCCTTGGCTGTGAGGTGGGGCTGTGTGTAGTCTGCAGTTGCCTGCACGTGCGATGCAGCGGTGTGTCGTTGCGTGCACACGTCAGCCTCAGCGGACAGATCTGATGCCGCAAGCACAGATGCAGTACAGCATCGCTGTCAGGAGGTTTCAGGTGGATTACGGGCTTTGCCTATATCACAATCGCATCTGCATATGTGCAAACCATGTGCATCGGAGCCTACATCGCCATGAACATCTCATCCTGCCTGATGGGACAGCAGGCAAAGACAGCCACCAGCAGCACAGCCCACCAATCATGCGTAGTTTCTGACTGCATGGGCAGTCGAGTGCTCAGTCAGCATAGTCTGGCCGCAAACTGCATGCGACGGCTGCAGCGAATACACTGCTATTGACAGAGAAAGAGCCTGAAGCTTAGCCATGAGCGCTGTGTTTACACAGACGGCTCACGAATAAACACCAGGCTATCTCTGCTCTACAGGTGCTCCAACAACACATCTACAGTACAGACATCCACAGGCTGGTGCTGCTAGGATGAAAGGGGAGATCAGGGCCGACTGCGATGATAGCATAGGGGCATGAAAATCGGCACACCTTGCCTTTCGCTTGCGGGTTGGGAAGCTCATCACTAATGGAGACTTTGAGTCCATCGAATACCGGGTGAGTCAACTTTACAGCTGCCTGCACAGAGGGTCCATGGGATCACGTCCATGAGATCATGCAGGGGCTCCGGAGAGGTCACACAGGCTGCACGGGACGTAGTCATGCCCCCGTAGAAAGCCTCGAGTATCTAAAAGTCGTGAGACACGCGTGATGGTGCCATACCTTCGGTAGCATCGGACTGACATCAACGGTCAACGGGCCGTTTGTCCAGCTGCCCTTGACGTCTGTAGCCAAGCTTCCTGGTAAACGCGTCACCTTGGTCGTGACAGCCTGCACCAAACAAAGGATGAGATTAAACCAAAGACGTGTTGTGCGCAAGCTGTCGAGGTGCGCAGCAAGGCGCTGTTGCACCGACACCCGAACAAAACGGCGGGGACACGCATACCACGCCCTTAGCGGCCTTCAGGTTAACAGAGAGCTTCTGATCATATTGGAAGATACCAGACTTCTTGCCCGATAGCACCTCTGCATAGACGCAGTCTTTGCGATGGCAGGCGAACGATTTTTGCTCACAATCAGGCCCAGATCAGCAGAAGCAACAGCCGCACCCTTCGTCTCCTTTCCGAGATCATCAAATCCTGGCACCCTCATTGTCCCTTGTTACGACGATGTCGGTGTATCAACGTTAGGCACCTATGTACTGTGGGCTAAAGCAATTCTTCCGATTAGATCGATCTCAGAATACTTCAGTTCACACAGTGTCCGCCAGATTGTTGTGCTCTTGGCAATGGCGAGCTGTCGTCTGTGATGTGTTTCACATTCATCCGAAGCGCCAACGCGGCCAAATCTATCGCGACGTGTCGCAGTCCACGTGGCCGTGGCCATGGCAGGCTGAACGAGGCCCAAGCGAAGACATGGGAACGGCAGTGAGCATGGACGCCGAATGTCAAGGATACTGATACCCATGAGCTTCGAAAACACAGCATCGTAGAGCGACAGCGTCATCACATGCATTGATGCTGGCATGTACACCTGTGCTCTCCAACCACCCGACCAGGCCAAAAGGCATCATCCTGCAGCCAACAGGCATCGTCCACCTTGACACCCGCAAAGCATGTCAGAGCCTATCCGCAGTGGAATCGAGGGTCTTCCTGGCCTAATCAAGCACACTGCGTTGATCTGACCCCAATGGTCATGGACTGCTCCTCCAGGTGCGATTGATGTATTCATGCTCCCTGGCACAAAGGGTGCTGCATGACTGACTCGATGGCTGTGATAGAAACAGACTGCATGCCCTCACAGTGGCATGCATGTCAGGTAGCGCATGCTCCTTCCGCAAGCATTGTGCGCGCTGTCAAGGTCCTTTGCAGGACGGCGGTAATTGAACCGGTTAGAAGAAAAGCGACATTTGGCATTGAAGAGCAGAGCAGAATACGTCTCACCGAGCAAACGTGTCAACATGCATCAGCTACAAGGCTGGAGCACGCATCTACCATGTTACAGCAATACTGGATTACACATGACCAGGCATGAGCTCAATCGACCTGCCTGCACAGCTGTGAAATGCAGACAAGAAGAGTAGTAGCGCCAAAAATCTCCATTTCTGCAATGGACAGAACTATCAGGCCTGCATGCCCGCAGCACACAAGCTTGCCAATGTACGCGCCACGTATAAATGCTGCAGTGAATGGACCTCAACGCGCTAAGTCTGAATGGCATGGCATACTTTCAAAGAGCACCAAGTCGTGGCATCAAATCAAAGAGGCTATCCAATGTAGTGACGGACCACGGGGACATGCCCTCATGGTCCAAGCGAAATGCTTCACCTTCAAGACAATGTGCGGGGGGGGGGAGGGGGTGCCACAGTTGAGGCAGTGCCCGGACGAGGACACCGTCATCTTTGGCCTGCCTCTGCCTGTGCTTCTTGTGGCAGTTGCACATCATGGAACCACGGATGCTGCAATGCCTCGTCTGCGGAGATGCGTTTCTGAGGATTGTACACAAGCATCTTGGTCAGCAGGTCCAGCCCATCTTCATCCAGCCCAGGCGCCAACTGCAAGAACGTGGGAATTCGCGCCGAATTCATGTGCCAGTGTGAGCAGGACTGCATGTAGCGGGTTCATACGTGCGACAGAGAGGATGGGCGAGGCCACCGAGGGAAGCATGTCTGGAAATTCTCCCCTTGCTGTACTTCAGGCCATTCCTCAGGACATGGCCGCCCGAGCAGCTCAAATATTTTCAAGAGCTGGTCGATCTCATTCTCACCCTTGAATGGCGTGTCACCCCTGACCATCTCAGCCATGATGCAGCCAACACTCCACATGTCAACAGCCGCACTGTACTCCCGCACACCCAGCATGATCTCCGGCGCCCGATATCGGAGTGTCATGACCTGCATGCGGCGCCAGGTGAATAGACTTTAGTGTACGTCTCACAGATGAATGGCAGTATGCTGGTTGATCTTGCGATCCACCACAGTGTGCCTTTTGATTATACAGGTCATGGTCAGCCGGCATGATATTGTTCGCAGACGCTCTCCAGCGGAAGGCGTTCACAACTTGAGGCAGACGCGATCGCACCTGCCTGGTATACTTGCCACCACTGAAGTCATACGCACGCCCCAAACCATAGTCAGCAAGCTTCACAATTCCATATCTGGGAGCAACCAGGATATTCGCTGGCTTCAGGTCTCTGTGAACGCAACGTTTGGCTTTTGCGTATGCCACGCCTTGCAGGATCTGGTGTGTGAATGACTTCACCAGCACAATATTCAGAGGCCCGCTATTCCGCAATAGCTCCCTCAGATTACAGTCCATATACTCTAACGTCAGAACTACTTCAGTTTCCCGATACAGAACGTCATGCAACCTGCACATTCTTAACTTGAAAACAGCATTCAACGCCACGCTGACCGACACTGTCGCAGTGACCAGACGCAATGCCACGAGCAGCCCACACTGACACCATAGTTGCTTTAAGCGAGTCTGGCAGACCGTGACTGGTGGCAATGGCGCAGCAAGCACGCAGAAAATTCTCAGGCTAGCCCTGATATGAGTAATCCGCAGCGCAGCCACAAACGGAAGATCAGGGCGGTTTCGACGCAGTGCAAATTAATTTTCGCTCTAAACCGGTTCAGAATCATTGGGCTATTTGGGTTTGCAGTGTTGCTGGAGTGTACTACACGAAAATGGTGCTTCGGAATGCGAAACGAGATCAGAACAACGTCGGTGGATAGCCAGCGGGTAAACATACCTGACGATGTGCGGATGACGCATTTTCTGGAGAATGGCGAGTTCTCTCAAGACATGGAGAGGAAGTCCGTGCTCCGGCGAGTCGATTTGGACATGCTTGTGCACCACAACCTCGTCCGTCAGTTGGCTTCTAGAGAGAAAGACTTTAGCATATGCTCCTTTGCCTAACGGCCTCTCGCACTTCAACTTGAAGCTCTTGAGAGCCGACAGCAGGTTGACCGCACTGACGTCTTGCGCAAACGACCTGCCATTCCAGCTGTGCTCCATCAGGAGCTGTTTGAGCTCAGTCGCAAGATCAACTGTAGATTCTTCGTCAGCATAGATCCCGGAAAGCTTGTTTACGGCTTCCCAGATCTTTGGTGAAACCACTTGATGGAACGTGTCGTGCGTCGTCGTAAAGTGTACCCAGTCGACCATCTGAGACACAGTCACAAGCAATGACGTCCAGCTCTTGCAGGCATCTCTATTTTGAAGCAGAGCCATGCTCCAACAACGGCAAGCGGAAGAGCCTGGCTCAATACCTGCGTATAATGAGTCGTCTTGGTCACACGAATGCTGAGATACAGGGGCGGAGATGGTCGGAGGTCTGTGTATTGCGAGAGCAGGAATATTAATGTAAGAACTACCCATGCCGACGGCCGCCATGGCGCTGACGGCACCGAGTGCCTTTTCGAGTATCTGCTTGCAAAACGGGCGTTGTCGCACTTTGCCACGTCCTTGACCAAGTCAAAATTCCCGCGTTTAGACAAGGAATATTACCTGTCGGGATTTGCCACAATGCGTAAGGTCGGGCCTCGGAGTTGCGTGACCGGCAGCCACGAGGTCAGCAGCCGCCAACTTGCACAAGCATGCATAACCCATTATGTCAGCCTTGTGTGCGGTCAGGGCCATGCATTAACATAGCACCCGATTCAGAGTACTTGACCGGGAAGCTCCCATCCGAAGAATGAGAGCCCGCATCTCAGGTGGAAGCGCACCATGCAGTATCACAGGCCATCCAGCTACCCCAGGCGCTAATCCTGTCGCACTTGCGTGTTTGTGAGGACTGGCAGGGCGCTGTCAAACACGTGGTGCTCGCAGCAAGACATGAGCCCCCAGATGCATGCACGGCGACGACCAGGTGGGCAGCACCACACCGAAAACCGCAAACGCTACAAGTCGGTGAGAATGCTGATATATATGTAGTTTGTCTGATGTTAGAACGGCGTGTCTTGCGATGTCTTGTGGAGGTAGCTGAATGGCAGTGCGGCGAGGTCGTTCCGCAGCTGGTTGTGATGGTCACACCCAAGCCACAACAGCACTCACAGTTGACCAGCCATACCTTTGTGCATACTGCTCCGATTCAAAACATTTCGAGTTCCCCGGACTCGCAGCAGTCCACACAATCAGCCAGACCTATAAGGCGGAACGTAAGCGTTCTCTCGGCGATTTTATTCACATTTTCCTCTGTTGAGGCTTCAATGCTGAGATACAACCACTCTCTAATTCCAACAAGATCTGGTTTCAGATGGACCTGCCAGGCCCCACGGCGCTGCAAACCCGGCTGTAACTACATGTCCACCTGGAATTTGCTGTCAGATAGCGTGACCAAAATAATGGCACCGGCTTAATGACGACAGCTGTTTTGCTGGCTCAAGCTGTTCCCACCATGCATGGCCAGCATGTTCGACCACAAACAAGCACCCGCACCTGCGCGCGTGCGCTTCCAAGCACGACTACGTTCGAGATGAGTGCCTTGGTCGTGCACTGGCAGATCCGCAGGCGCAGCAAATCAATTATCAGCGCGCTGTGCTACAACGGACACGTCGTGTCGAAACTCCGAGACCACCCCTCCAGCCACATGACACCACGCCGCCAGAGCCACTTTGCATGACTCCCACAGTTGCGCAAGCTTCACACGACATGCGTATGGCTTGCAGAAAACTGGTGCACGGTGCTGGCTTAGTCTCGGACCTGCTGCCGCAAGCGTGAGACCAAGAGACGGTGTCGCGGATCTGCTATCTTTTTGACGCACCCAGGTCGCCTGCCTCTGCGCTGCTACTGGCCCCCCCTCAAGCATTCGGATCCATAAGGCCAATTTCCAGAGCGCACAGCACCACAATTTTTGCGCCGGAAGGCAGCGCGCGTGGGCTTGCACTACAGACTCCACACTGGCCTTGCGTAAGGCCTGCGCCTGATCAGCTTGCCATTGACTTTGGGCATTGCACGCCAGCCCGCGCACAGATCCACGACGCAGGTGCATCCCAAATGCTTCCCTGAGTATGCCTGGCGTGCTAAACAGGCCCAAAAGTGTCTACTGCCTCAGTTCGTCCGGTAGCGAACCTTGTAGCGTGCCGTGCCGTTGCGCTCACGGAGCTGGACTTTCAACATTTTCATTGCATGAAAGTGTTTCACCGTAAGCTTTGGCGCGATGCCAAAACGTGTTCAAGAAACCTGACATGCTGCGTGTCGCGTTTCGGCGCATGTCGCTTCCAGCCAAGAGCTCCAGAATGATTTCACCGTGCAGCTCGTGGTGCCTCACGCATTGTAGTCTTCACCGACTGGTACGCCCGTCCACTGACCGTGCCGAGCGATGCATCACGACTGCACAAGTTGTTTCGCTGGGCGGAGTCTACATGGCTCGCATAACGTTGCAGCTACACATACTAAAATCCAATCAAACACTCTTGGTGCTAAGGTGTGCCCGCCGAAGTGCTCCATGTGTCCGTGTGCACGCGGTAGTGCTCACGTGTACAGACCGTCGGTATCCTTAGATCGACCAACTACCTGAAACGATGCCTTCGAACTATGTTTGCGTAGGTCGCCACTATCTTGTCGTCAGTTGAGAAACGTGCATGTACCGCCTCGGACCGCACACATGGCCAGGCAGCCTGTGCGTGCACCGCGGTGCTCGATATCTTGGCAGCCTCTGCATCCAGGAAGCTAGCCTGTAGCTGAAAACATGCTCTTTCAGAAGCGGCATACGTATGTATTCACGGACGCAGAACTTCACCTCTCTGAAGCAACCTCGCTCTTGTGGACTGGCATAGAGAGTACACGACCTCAGGCGATTCAGCATGAATCTGATTTGACAACGAATACGAGACAAGAATCCAACGCATGGTACATTCTCTGGCAAGCTGAGTGTGTGTGGACGTGCAGCCACGTAGAGAGCGCAAACCATGATCGGCCAAACCTACTAGTCAGCACGTCAGTTGCAAACATTTTCTTCCACCGTACAGCTGTTTCCTAGCGTGAAGTTTTACTTTACACTGCCGCCTGAACATTCACCATATTAAACTTGTGTATGCTTGAATGGTGAGCGCATTGCGGATTTTACAGTGTGAGAGGAGCTTGCTTGTGCTCCACATCCGGTCTGACGAATCATAACCACCAATCTACATCTCAGGACAGAGTGCGCTGGCTGGCCATGGCAGTGTACGACAGCCCAGCTCTCCGAGGTGATCATACTGTGCTGTCCAGAATCTGCTTGCAAATGCTGCACTGGCAATGCTGTGGTGCCGCACTGCCCTGTCGGCAGGGAGCAGGGGGTTAAGCGGACAGCAGGTGCAACACAAGTGCAGCCAGGAGCCTCGCAGTAGTGTGTTGGGTCTGTTTCGCTCATTTCATGCATGCTGGACAGTGCCTCGCGAGTGGTGAACCGATACTGACACTGGACAGGATCTGTTGGTTGGCCGTCGCAGCTGCAGTCGAAATGTGGGGTTATGTCAGAGTAAACCGTGACTGCCAGCAACACGGTGGCCTGCGTCCTTCCCTCTGTGCTTCTGGACCTTGATCTGTCTCAGCTGAGACAGATCAAGGCCCCAGCAGCGCCGAGCGAAGAGAGCGGGGAACAAAACCAACAAACACAAGCAGAATTGATATATTGCAGAGTGGCAGCGCGGCCTTCAAGGGTCAATTTGGCAGACTGCATGCTGCCGTAGACGAAGGTGCGCGGGAGTGGTTGGGGCCATGGGGCTCCACCAGCAAGGTCCACAGTGTCCACGCCAAACTGGCCCACCAATGGGTGGGCCAGTGGGATCGGAAAATTCGCGTGACTCAAGAAAACACTGAAAACAACGCTTTTTAACGTTCTGACGGTGACCTGAAATAGTATATGTTATGCTGAGTGCTGCGGAATCGAGCTGGCTCAAATCGGCCAAGTATCTGCGATGCAATGAGTGCTCTAGTGCACTGTGCAACAAGGGCTTCAATCACTGGAGAGGGGTTATTTGGAAATATTTATGACCCTGAGCGAGACGAGTTGTCTATATGGTTAATTATATTACTTTCGCGACGAGCGGGAGCGCGAGGACGTGTTCAAGTCAGGTGTGGCACTTCTGTGGGACTGCAGTGGTGATGCGGTAGATGTTCCCGTTCTGACGGATCACACCAACACAGACTAATAAACGTATTCAATAATACCATAAATATCACCTGAGTTGTCTTTATGGCTGATTGTAAGTTCTGATCAGGTTTGCAGAGCATTTGCTCTGCAGCGGAGCTGGTGCGAGCCAGTGACAGTAGGTGACAAGAAGTATATGTGCCGCAGTGAATCCTACATTGCCTCAATAGAACAATATAAAAGTAAATTAATAGCGTGTCTGGTGTTGGACGTGGCTTCCTGATGTACCTGGCCATGGGAGGAGGCACTAACGGCCAGGCACGTCCTCAGCGCTCCGGCCAGAATGGCGCTGATATGATGAGGCTGCGGCACAGACGTCGATGCAGAAGTAACTATATATATTTATAGGGTGCATTTAAGCGAAGTTATGCGTAATGGCTAACGAAGTCGCGTACTGCCATCTGATGATGGCACACGAATGTCGCAGCGCACGATAATGAGCTTTATTTATCATGCGATGAACAAATGTACTATCAAAGACTGCTTTATGGACTCTGACATGATGCACCGAAAGCTCCTTTGTGTATGCGCCTGTTGCGCCCTGCACTGATGTTGGCTGGTAGTGCGGTGCATCGGCACCCGCGCACCCTCCAGACGCTCATTATGAAGTCAGATACCTTGCGACTTGATACATACATGCTTGGAAGCGGTGCTTGGAAGCGGTTTCATTGCGGATGCAAGCAAACAAGCACGCACACATTCTCGACCACCTTGAGTTTCCCACCCCTGTAACGTATCTCAGACCCCTGTATCGATCCTCCTGCGTACACTACGCATGCATGCCGGTGGGCCAACACAAGGTGCTCACCTCGAAAATTAATGCCCAATCAACTGGTAGTGACCATCCCACTCACAGCTGGCCGCCTCGCCAGCATGCCAACACAACACAGCCAGCATCACTGCCATGACCAAACACATAGCCTGATGATGAAGCAAGTCGACTGCATCATCGTCTCAGCTTCAAGTCGTGCTAAGGTGCTAAGGCGATAGGCGATGCTGATGGCTGAACCTGCAAACAGACTGTGGTGATGAGTTTGGCTCAACACTTCAGGCAGTAAGTTCGAGTGTGTACGCACATTACCATCCCCATCAGGCACAAAAAAACAGCCGTTGAGCACATTTACACACCTGCCATAGCGCTCCCTGACTTCACAGCTGTCGCAGCTGCTAAAACTTTCAACTGTCGACTTGAACCCACAGAAAGCGTGTACGTACAGAGCAAACCAGAATTGAATCACCATTGCTAGCTATGATGCAAGTGAGTTTGCGACCGAACGGAATAGATCCTGTGTAAGCCAACAGCATCGAACTCACTTGAATGCCAAAGGCTGCAATTCAGCTGCAGCTGCTGAGGCTTGTGGCTGCACAGCATAGATACAGTAAAAACTTGTATATCAGCATATACTTGAACATAACAACGCTGGCCACGATGACATCCCAGCACCCAGTCAAGTACAGCATGACAGAATCTCACAGGGCGCTGCAACAGGCTCGTGAGCTTACCTGACTGTCAGACGTTGCAACTGCTGCTGCCAAAGCTCATGGCTGTACGAAATAGAATTTGGGTGACCTGCACACCAGCACACTGCTGAAAAAGCTACATCTGGCTGTCAGACCAGTGCAACATGAGCTCAACCAAACGAATGCAGCACCTCATTGACTTCTGCATGACACCTTTGTGCACATCTGACCGTCAGAAGCTGCAGCGGCTGCTTGTGAAGACACTGGTTGGACAGAGTGAGAAAGCCAGAGACCTGCAAGACAGCGAGTGGCTGATGAAAGCACAGCCCCTGCTATGCACGGCCGTTGAGAGATTTATCGCTGCAATTTTCGTAAAATAGCGGATTTGCATAGCTATGATCAGGCTAGCTTCTTCGATTCAAGTTGCACAGCTCTTGAACACACCAGAAATACAACTGTTACCAATTTTGTACCACACAGGTTCACGGAAGAGACGAACCTTCTGTAGAATTCTCACAGCGTAGCTGCATCAGACAGTAGCGAACTGTCCAGCTGATATTTTTGCTCGGCACTTGAGGTCAACAACGACTGCGCTGAACCCCTGCAACAAGCGTATACGCCATGTGTGACAGGCCAGCATAGTTTTGAAGCTATACTGACGCATAGAAATGCGTTCACACGCGCCATACCTTGCCCATCTAGGAGGCAGTGCGACATCGCTGGACGCCAGTGTTCGTCGGCTTGCGACTCGCCCGTGGCCGAGATCCATGATTCAGTGTGATTCAAGACAAATAGAGATGACGTTAGGCTTTTTGAGGTCAGAGCATGCAAGCTGGCAAGTTCATTCGCCACTCGGGCGCATAAGGAACGATCTGACAGTGCAACTTCACAGGAACTACGGAGCTGCGAGAGGAAGTCTAACAAGAACAAGCACAGCCGTACATGCCATACACGCCTGACAAGTATGCGCTATTCACTGGTAGCGCTACAGTGATTGCTTCAGCCGGGCACATTCTTGCTCTGCATGCAGCGGTACGTGGCCGTGTGGCGTGGTGCACTAGTACGTGAATAGACGACCACTCCAACTTGCGTGATCACCTGGGGGCTAGGCGAGGACGTGGACGCAACGGCTTTTCCAGCTTCTATACAAGTAACTATCGAGGCTCAGACAGGGCGAAAGAGACGCTGTTTGTGCCACGCAGGAAAGCCTGCTCTGTTCTCGAACAGCGGCAGGCGGACGTGTACTGCATTCCGGGTGATTTAGCTGCACGTACAAAAAATTACGTAATCGTTTAGAGTGTTATGCCTTCTCCCATTGCATCACAGATGGCAAGCACCGCACCAGCGCCCATCTGCGGAGCCCGGACCACTGCAGCCCATCTCATCTGTTCGCCCACCCTCTTGGTGGCCTTCGCGAGAGACAGTCATCACACAGACGCCAACCATGACTGTTCTCAGGCCATCCAGACCCAGTGAATACCTTGATCAGCTCTCTCAAACCAAGGCATGTCAGAATCCACTGCCTACTTGTGCGTTTCCAAACAGTTCTTCACAAACACCCATGCCTGCAATTCCCACTCTTGCCACTGGCCCACGCACATGGTGGGCAGGACACTACCCCAGCATTCCACATGCACGTGCACATGGTGCATTCAACCATATTACCTCTTGAATTATGCCAAACATGCCTTGTTGATCCAAAACCTTCCACTCTTGCCATTCAATTACTCATTTGCTCCAAAGGCCCTCTGCATGCTCACTGTAGATCTTCCCACCTTCGCAGCTGGCCCACCCCCGTGGTGGGAGAGACAAATAGCTGCCACCACGAAACAGCCAGCACAATGGCTCAAATGATCATCTGAACATCCACAAGCACCTTACACACCTCAGGGACCACGATTACGTTGACTTTGACCAGTTTGACGCATTTCTCAGTGACCTGCTGATAAGGCCACCCTCAGTATTCCCACCAGTTGGCCCACCCGGGTGGCGTAGACGCTGTGTCAGCGCCGCTCGACGCGGCCTGAGGCGGCCTTCTAGCCGGCGGCTGCAGCTGTGGACGGCCGTGCTGGCATCAAGTGCGGCTGTGGGACAATGGCAGTGCACAGGATTGTGAGCATGGTCGTGCACATGTGCAGTGCTTGTGGGAAGCGGCCAATGTGGCCGGTGTGGGCTGCAAGTAGCCTTGATCAGTAGCCTCAGCCAGCCGTGGCCCGCATCAGGGTGTGCCTGGCATGCAGCCACGAGGACCTGGTGACACCGCAGTGGGAGACCTATCAGCGGGAGCGCTCGGTAAATCAGACCTATCAGCGGGAGCGCTCGGTAAATCAGGCTTCAGGTCACGATGGGCTGGAGAGGTGGTTCTGCAAGGTGCTTACGTTGGTGATATGGCTGTATGTGGCCACATGCTGTAATCGGACGACAGGGCTCTGTGGCAGCTGTAATCATGATTCATGATGCCATGCAGTGCAATGCCATGGCCTGTGTCTGTGCAGACTCTGTCTGCCCTTTGTGCACGCAAATCAGGCGGGACTGTCTCTGGAATGGATAGACGCGGGCTTCTAGCCGCGTTGCCGGCGAAGCCGTCATGCCCCACAACCGCAAGTGCGAGCAGGATGTCGGTTGGACTGGCCGAGGAATCCGGCGAGGATGCACTGCCGCTCTGAGAGACTTGCGCGAATGTGATGCCATGCAGGTGACGCGCGTATAGTGATGATGACGGGAAAGAGCTGTGGAGCTCATCGTGCTGCATACTGGTTCCAGGTCGCCTGCGAGCGGCACTGACGTTTGGCGCGCCCGACGCCAGCGTGACGGTTGTCGCAGCGGCACAGCGCGAACACCATGCATATGTGTTACACAGTGATAGATCTAGGACTCAGCAGCGCCGAGGCAACAGACCAGGCAACATGCAGATAAACAGACCGGCCACCGCAAGCACCAAGGCCACGCGCCGCACGAGCAAATGCCAGAACGAACTAACGCCAGCGCGAAAGCCGACACGCACACACCACGCAGTACGACGCAGGCCATGCGCACACCAAACACACAGCTAGCACTCGCCGGGTCCACAAGCGGGCATCGACTCGACACTAGCAGTCTGCACGGGCGCGACAGCGTGCGCTACGGCCATGTCCGAGGCCGCGAGGCATGCATATGTGCAATCAGTCCGGCACTCTATCCAACGAGCATTGGCTGCGCAACGATGCTCATACTGTTAACTTTGTTCCATAGCATGTACAGACTTTTCTGTGGAGCGTGCACTTCACTGCGAACTGGGAAGCGGACAGCTCGACTGGGACGGTGGGTAATACCACCATGGACATCTGTTTGGCCGCTTGCGGCGGACGCCAACTGCTAGCCCAAGCTTTCTGCACACGCCCCTGTGTATTGCAGGAGACAAAATCAAGCTCACGAGGTGTTTGGGTCAGTAAAGGCCTGCCGCCCGGGACCAGCTAACACGACACGCGGATTACTGGGGCAGCGGAATCCCAGGGTGCGCCATTTGAGATCAAGAGGAGCAAAAATACAGGCGCGTGAAGAATTTTTCGTTGCAAGCTGCGTTCGCGTGGCGCGTCGTCGCAGTCACGAGTTTCGCGGGAACACAACGCATGGCTTGTGTACACGTCACCGCGTCGGCCTCTGGGACAAGCGGTCCAAAGACGGCCTGAGCGACCCACGGACCAATTCAAACATTTCGGTGCAAGATGGGCATCACTGTGGCTATACTGGGCCAATATCTGCCGGCTGCAGCCCTTTGTGAACATGGTACATCGCATCTAAGCTTCGGCGCTCAACTCAGATTTCATCAGCTTCGTAAACGAATCATCCGACAAATGCATAGGCTAGCTAATCTTTGTTTACTTGCACACCGGATTTGCGGCCTCTTGCGGTTTGCATGATCGTGCCAACAGGCAATGCCGCAGAAGGTGACCAAGAAGAGTCCAATGCCCGCTATTTGTTTGCAAGGTACGAACCTGTAATGCCGTGGTGTGGATTTACGTGCATATTAGCCCGTTGACTCCTGTACCGCTGTGTCACGGACGTGCTGTCGACGCCAGTGTGGCTGACCTCGCTCCAAGCCCAATCCGGTTCCCAAACATCTGACGGCGCGTTGTATGTTGGCTTTTGCCTACATATAGGTGTGGCCATCCCCTGCTTTCCGGTGTGATGCGGGCAGTTTCTATCGCCTCGAGATCGACGCCCTGTGCGAACTCCTGGCCTCCCTACTCTTCCGACGCTGCTGTTCTTTGGTCGAGCATCTCATTTGACCCACATTCTGTTGCATTTTTACTGCATGGATCGTCGTGTGCTGGGATCGGCCCGATGTATCGATGACACAAGGGGCTGACTCGCCTGCGCTCGGTTACTGTCCTTCTGCCGCAAACTCCAAGCGAATTTGCGGCAGTGTCTGGAGTGGAAGTGCCGATGATGTACACCGCAGCTGAGTGAATTGTTCACACGATTGCTAACGTGTGTGTGTATATGGCATCGAGGTGGCCGAGCTCCATGCACCGCTGTATCATGCTCACCTTATCAGCACATATTGGCTAATGCCAGTCACGTACCGTGTAGACATGCCGCGCGTTGCGCGAGAATGTTTTGCTGCCACCCTGCACCCACTCACCTTGCACTCTGGCATGTCATCATGTGCTGAAGGTCACGCTGGTCCAGGCTTGGACTGCAGCACAGCCGGTGGGCCACAGTCATGCATCTGCAGATCATTCTCACGACGGTGCTGCCTCCGTCACAGCCTCAAAAGATGGCAGCTCCACGGTGTCTGACAATGCGACCATCTCGGACCCACCTCCTGGCTCCCCTGCCGGTCAGACGGACCAGACCAGCAACCTCCTCAGGCCCGCAGACGACCCCGCTGAGCGGCCGCAGCTGATCAATGCTGGCAGCAGCATCGCATCCAGCAACCCCCCGCCGGCACGGACTCCCCAGCCGGCTGCAAACGGCGAAACCGCTTCGGCGCCATTCACGCTCGCACGAGCCGCTCAAGCCGCAGGTGTATGGAACCCGGGCGGCGCCGTGGCTGGCGCAAAGCAGCTGCCGTCAATGGCCTCTGCCAACGTGGCTCCAGGGGCCACGCTTGGCTTTGTGCCTGGCCGCCCCTCAGCCACCACAGCCAGCCCGATGATCGTGCCGTTCCTTGGCTCCGGCGACGCAGGGGAGGCGCTGCGAAATGGCGCAGTGGCAAGCAGTTGCCTGGATGCCGGCACGGGGCAGAGCGGCAGCCTCGACGTGGCTGGTACGACGGCAAAAACCGGAGACTCTCAAGGCCGGCGGCCGGGGAACGCCGCCGCGACCGACTCGCACGCGCACATGGCATCGACGGAGGGGCGGACGAGCGCGGCCGTGTCAATGGCCACGGACAAACCATCCGGTGTTGCGTCCGCGACAGTGCTCCAGACCGCGTCATGCATGCATGAAGCCGCGGACGACGCGCCGGCGACTCCCCTTGCTGCTGAGCGAATGGGCAGCGGCGCAGGAGCGGGGGATGCGGAGCGCGACCCGCTGCGTGCTGTGGACGGCAGCGCGTACATCAGCGTGGAGGACGCGGCAGAGCTGCGGGCCGCGCTGGAGGGCTGCCATGCAGTGCCGGATGCGGAGCGCGCCCTGCACCTGGAGCCCGGTGGCGCTTCGGCCGTCATCGAAAAGTGCGCCAGTGGCATGCTGCAGGTCGCTGACCTCATGCAGCTGGTGCGGCTCAACATTCGCCGGTCTTCTTGCAAGCGCGCAGCGTTCTGGGATGCCGCGCGCGCGGCGCGACATCTGCATCAGCGTGACGTGCCCCTCACATGCATGCTGGCCCCACCGTTCGTGGCATGCATGGAGCTGCCGACAGCGGCCGGGTAACTGGCCATGCATAATGCCATGCGAGTGCAATTGAACCGCTCTGCACTCGCGTTTCAACCCCACACCTGTGTGGTACTGATCGGAGTAATGCCGTGCTGTGAGCAGCACTAGTGAATAGCGTGTGAGAATGTGTCGAGGGAACTTGAGCGCAATACAGAAGCTGCTGTGTTTCTGTCTGTGTACGGCGCTTGGCCATGGTGATTGATTTTTGGTGCATTGCCATGAATCGAACCTCTGTGTTCTTCCACCTTGTGGAGCATACATATGTAACGTATCCCGTGTGGTACTGATCGGAGTAGCATGCCTGTCTGCAGGTGCCATGGACGCGGCCGCCCGGCATGCCGCCCCCACCCGCACAACGCACGAGCAGCGACGGCGCGCCAGCCGACCCACCGGCCACCAGTGCGGCGCCGTCTGCCGCGTCGCATGATGCAGCTGCACAGAACGGGGCCGACGCGGCGGCCGTAGGGGACGGGGCCAAGGTGTCGACAGCGGCGGAGGTCGCGGAGGAGGTGGGCGTGCGCGCGCGCTCCCTCTTCATGCAGCTCTCCGACTGCGGCGCGCTGCCGCGCGTGCCGCTGCAGCGCACTGCGACGCCGATTGTGCCCGTGCCTGCGCCGGGCATGCGCGGCGGCCGCTGGCCTAAGGCGCCATCGCGGTCGAAGCCGGCAGCAGACAAGCCACCTGTCGTCGGCCATGGGGTGCGCAGCTGCGGCCTGCATGCTTTGTTACTCCAGCGTGTTGCAGGAACCGCCTGTCACTCCACATGGGCGCAGTCGACCCTGGCACCCCAGCATGCGTACAAGCTGTGATTCGGTATCACACGTGTTGCCCCTCTTGTTGCTCCCTACCCAGCCTGCCTTGATCCAGGCACGGCTGTGCATGCGTGATGGGCGGCTGGAGCGGCCGCCAGTGCACCCATGCCATGCATGCGCAGCTGTCATCGGGCACTTTGCCGCACTGGGCAGCTGCTGCATGTCCCTCGAATGTCACTCAACCGGGTGCCGCTTGTCTGAGATGTCGATGTCCTCATTCATGCGGCAACGTAAGCAAACATGCATACCCTAATGCCAGGTGATCGCCTGGCCGGCTCGCATCTGTTGGGTAGCATGTGAGTCTAGAATCTAGTTGTACATTCGCTTGGTGCACTGGATCGGAGCCCCTCGATGTAAGCGTGCATACCTGAATGGGCTGAGATATGCGCTGACAGAAGTGTGCTGACCCGTGCGGCTGCGCAGGTGCCCGTCCTGTACCCATCACGCAGCAGCGGCGGCCTCAAAGCACAGCCAAGCCTGTTGAACCAGCAGTCGGCGCTGTTCAACAACCCCTCCAGCAAGGGCAAGCTCCTCTTCCCATCGCGGCCAAAGGACCCTGACGCCACTGCCGGCGGATCCGGCGCGGCACTGCAGTCGCAGCCGTCCACAGACTCGCGGCCAGCGCCGTCGGCAGCGGCAGCGTCCACAGCACCCAGCGCGGCCCCGCTGCACCGGCTGGCCTCGTCCAGCTCAGCACAGCAAAGCGGTGCCCTGGAGCTGGTGACTCAGCACGGGCGGGGGAAGCAGCGCGGGGGGTCTGCGGCAGGCAAAGGGGGGGGCCCTGATTGGCTGTTGTCGTCGGAGACGTCTTCGCGAGTGCTGCCGTCGCGCGAGCGCTCTGAAGCGTACCTGGCGCTGGTGGTGCAAGTGGCAGTGGTGGCGGACGGGGGCGTCAGCGCGGCGTGGTGTCGCAGCTTGCGCGTGGCCAGCAGCGTGCTTGCGCGTGCCGTGTTCCGGAAGGCGCTGGAACTGTATGAGTGCGGGACGCGGCCGCATCACCTGCAGCCACTGCTGCGACTGCAGACTTTGAAGCGCAAGGCACACACCAGCCAGCCGGGGTGACGGCGCACCGACGTCTTGTGCAGTATCTTCTTGTGCAGTATCTACTGTACACTGTATAAAGGTGTGGCGGGGCGGGGGAGTCGGGAAGTTCCCGGTTACACATCCAATCGGGATGAATGGTCTGAAGAACATCCGCAGCGAGATGAAACTCTGACAAGGCAGAGTCAGTGTAATGTATAACAGTATTCGTCCAGCCTCGCGGTGCATGCGATGGCCTGAGCCAGAGTATGCACAATGAACCCCAGCAAGGGTGAGCAGGCACAGCACACGCTGCGTCCTGGGCTGCTGTGGGCCGCCAGACGGACGCTCCTGGTGTCCGTGGAGCAGCGCATCCGGCCGCATGACAGCACAGCACGCCCTTGACAATTGCGCCGCAGGTGCATGCTGCTGCACTGGCAGGCTTCATTCCTCATCAGAAGCATGTCCTTGCGGGGTGCACACATGCAATCTGCTGCTCCGCCATGAAGCTGATCTGCTTGCCGCTGCTGAGCCTTGCTACATTGCATGCACTGCCAAGGGTGCAACACCATGCATGCCCTCGCCAAGCATCAAGAGGTGCATACATGGTTGATACCCCTGTTGCCTCGTGAGGTCTCCCCCTGCGTGCATTTGTCCAGCTTCAGGCTCGCTGTGGCTCTTCTGCCTGGCCAACACCCGCTGCACCCCCAGGCGCAGCTTATGCCATAGCCCCAGCAGCCGTGGGGCCACAACTGGACGGGCCATTCGTTCTTGGCCTCCACACAACTGGGCATGAGGCATTGCTATCCACCCTGGCACTGCGAACACGGCCGCAGTCGCTCGGTGTTAGCATGGACACGAGCCCCGTTGTGTTTCTGCGTGCTGATCTGAGGAAGAGTGTCACAGGCACTTTTGCTGGCCTGTGCTGGACGTCCGGGTGCTGACACTGTCACAGGCGGCAGGTGCAAAACAGCAGCCATGGCGAGGTAACCATGGACAGCCGGTCATGTCATGTTATTCTCATTGAGGCCATCATGAGGAGCTTGCCCTAAGCGGCTCGGCGAATAGTGGCTGCTGGTGGGGTGCAAAGGCTGCCACAGCTGTCTGTGCTACTGTTCTTTCTATTGTTTTTATCGGTGCATGGATGCAGTGCCAATCTGAGGCCAGCTGATGACATTGAAAGCAGCGCAGGACACTGCGGTCGCTGTGTAAAAGGCATTGCATGCTGGCGACTGCCGCGTCTCTCCGTGAAAGTGACATCCGTCTTGCATGCACGGGCATGCACTGGCAGTTGTGCTGTGCATTATCCCCTTTGTACAAAGATCCATCTTGGCCAAGCTTGCGGTGCAATGCTTCTGTAAGGCGTGCCCACGTCATGTCTGCAGTGTTCAAACCCGTGCGCAATCAAGATAAAAAACGTGATGCGCTCTATGATTGACCGCCTCGCGACTCTGAACGTCGTTGCTGTGTGTCTGTGAACGGCGTGGGTCGATCAATTCATACAAGCCCGTCCGTCGAGTCGGAATGCTTTGCTGGAAACCGGTGAGACAATATCTGTTGCATGATTGCAGGTATTTCGTAAGCTGCCCCGCCTGTCAGGGAGCTAGTCGACGCAAGCAGCGGTACACTGGACATCGCTACGTCTATGTCGAACCCAGCATAAGCCCTATGACTCAGTGAGCATGATTACATAGTGGTGAGTGCTTGCGCCCGCATGATTTGTGAGGGTTGTTGAAGGCATTGTTGTGACCCGTCTGTCAGATGCAGGCTGCAGAAGACAATGGACCAGTGCTTGTGGCCATACCTCCAAATTGCACATCGAATGATAGATCATACATGTAAATATCCAGTGCACCAGGTGTGCCTTGGCTGCTGCTTTTGACAGCAGCATGTGCTGCTGCGAGTGCCTTACTGCTGAGACCCAAGTGCCTGTTCTCCTGTTGAATCGTAGCTGATTCGATACAGATCCCCTCACTCTCCAGACTTCATCCGGAGTGGTCTGAACTGATGAAGCGCTCAATAACTCTCCCGCCTCTGGCAAGGTAATGGTTCCCTTCTAGACTGCCGGCCATGCAGTCCGCACATGCGGCGCAGTCAACCCACATGCAGGTGAATAACAAGGAACACAAACCACACCAGCCGGCCAGAGACAAAGTCTGCCTTCCATGACAGCACTCTGTTGAGCAACATATTGACAATCATCGCGACACCCACCACATGCACATGCCCTGCTGCGCGTCATGGGTATCATGTGCACGATCACACGCAGGGCACTGTTCCCTGTGTGCCATGCATGCGAAGGGGTCATAAGTTGTCAGATGTCTGGCACTGATTGTTGTCTTCTGGCCTGCGGACAGATGCATGGTATCTTACTGTACAGTGATCACAAAACAGGTACGGAGTGCTCTCACACTAGCAGCGGCAAAGTACATGGTCTGGTTCGACTGCATCCCAAGAACACCGACCGAGTGCACAAGCCCCACAGAGCGGGGGACACAGGTTTTGGGGCAGACGTCTGGCAACTACAACAAGTTTCCTAGCCAGGATACAGCCCCAGTGACCCACAGCTCCGCAGTTCGTGTCCAGTAGAAACGTGTCCAGTAGAAACTGGCCTCGAACACATGACCGGGCGGGAAGATCAGCACCAAAGCGACTCAGCAGCAGTCCAGGCAGAATGCCAGCCACATCAGCAGGAAAGTCATGTCTGTGACTGCGAGGACGACTCGCACGTTCTTGCCTGTTTGTTGCAGCTGCCATGCTAGTCCAGAGTGCTATGAGCAGGCCCGAGTTCCTAGGAGCAGACGCACTGCTTGCCCACTGCTTCCCAACACGATCCCGGCTGGTTGCTGCCAGCCCAGCTTGCCAGATGCAGTCAGTCCAGGTACTGTGCCATGGTCAGTGGCCGGTGTTCAAAAGCAGTGTGCGGGTGTGGAGAGGACAGGCTGCATGGGAACTCTTCGACAGCTGCACTTTTCAAGAGGCCGGCAGCAGCTCAGATCAGCACCTGCCGCAGCTCAGAATGGCACTGTGTTCGGTCAACTGCAGTCTGTATCGATGGAGGGCTCATGCATGCAGCCAACTGTCCGTCACCGCCTCTGCCGTGCTGTCACAAGGACCACCACCCGCAATCAGAAGGTGTGGTGTCACAGTCGATTTGGTTTAGAGTGGTCAGTCAAGCCGTAGATTTACGGCAGTAGGAGGGTGCTGCGCTGAGTGAGCAGCACATCCTCCAGCAGAGGCTTCTCGCACGGCCGCTGGCAGGCCACGCCATGCAGGCTGTTTGGTGGCCGCAGGCCGTTTAGGCTGTATGCAGCGCTGGCGGTATGCAATACTGCAGCATGCAACACGGTGCTTCAGCTGAACAGCCTCCCACAGCAGCCTCCTACAGCAGCGGCCATCCGCGGCGACATGTCAGCCGCTGCCCTCCGTACGCAGGTTGCCTTCAGATCAACACATAGACTTTGCAGCTCAGCCTATGGGTGGCCAGAGTCCCTCTGCACAGACACAATCCAGGCGGAACACATGTTGTGTGGAAGACGTCGACCCCGAGGCAGCATTGGCCGTTGAGTGTGTCTGAGGACCAAACAGCCATATGTTCAGTCATGGGTCGCTTCAGCTGCTCCTGCAGCCTATGGACAGCTGCAGCCTGGCCGGGTTTGACGCCAGGCAAGAGATCTGGATTGAGTGCAGCTGGACATTAAGTCAGCCGGCCAACGTCCTCGCTGGACAATGGCATCCGTAGCACCACCGCTGGGCATTGAGACGTGCTGTTCTGTGCACACTGTGGCAGCAGGCTCAATAAATATCTGAACCTCTCAACCTCGGGGCGTTCCAGTACCTTGTGGAGCATACATCTGTAACGTATCTCACTTCCAGTGGCCTCGCGCACGCCCTCCGCGCAGCTCGTGGTACATCCCTACGTGCTGGACAAGAGCAGAGGCCGCCTGTTGCGCGATCAATCATTGGCAGCGGGAAGTCGAGGGTCCACTGATCTTGAGGGCGTTTACGTTAAACTAACGTTAGGGCTTGGCACTCGGCCCAGAAACCACTGGCAGGTAGAATGTGCAATTGGAAGCCCCAGGTGTCTCGGCTACAACAATTCAGCAGGCAAGATGCCGGCCCAGATGATTTATGGCCAAATCAGTGCAACGTTGGCGATGTGAACCGGGCGACGCGATCTCGACGTGAAAGCTTGCCATCCAAGGCGCACGTACAGGCTGTGAACCACTCCCGGCGAGCTATTTTCCATAGTTTTCCATCGAAACGTGCGGACGTTTCAGGAGACTGTAGCGCATTACTGTTTGGTTTCAGCCTGTGCACGGCGCTGGGCCAAGGGAGAGTGGCGCAAGGTGTCGCGCTAAGTGGCGTAAGGGTTTGCAGTCTCCGACGACTGTCCGTCGCGATTTGCACAGGCCGCTGCTGTGGATGCTACAACGTCGCAAGTAGAGTCGCCCAAGAGATTGAATATTGGCGCAGCGGACATGTACGCGAGTGAGCACTGTTGAGCACTAGTAGGTACTAGTTCACCATGATGCGTTACACCGTGACCTTGGGTTGCGCCTGGCCATGGGAGGCCATGAGCAACTTCGGGCCAGTACAGATGCTACTTCACCCTGAAAGTTCTGTCCCTGTGTACAAGGCAAGGCACCACTGACAGAGCTCTGCAGAGTCGTAGCGCAAAATTCCAGCAGTTGATGAGCAGTGATGAATATACGTGGATGCAGAATACTTGCAAGCATGGCATGACCACATTGCACCATCTGAACAGAGCAAGATTGCTACAATTGCAATGATCTGTGGGCTTGGGTGCACCCTGACAAGACGATTTCAATATGGCAGGATCTTTGATTATTGGGATGGACTCTACTGTGGGTGGTCCGTAAAACACATGGTTAGACAGGCACCTTGAATCCAATCCACTGGCAGATACCGGTAGGTGAGTTCAACCTGAGACCTGCTGACAGTGCAACCCATTTGCAAAGTGGAACTGAACCAGTTCAGAACGTGCCGCAGCGTACATACCAACGCATGTGAGGCATATATGACACTCTGGCACATGTGAGGGTGCGTTCGCCTTCCTAAATAAGATCGCTGACTTTGCTGCGGCTTCGGGGGCCGTGTCCAGGTGAGCGTTCTTGCAGAATGCCATGTGCGAACTCTCCACCACTGTGTGCCGTGGTGTGACGCGCCAGGTCCTTGCTGCAACTCCGCTGCGCATGCGGCTGGCGGGCCGGGCGGTGGTGCCTGGCCACGCTGTCCGGTCAGACGTGCTATAGGCGGCCGCTGGACGCCTTGATGGACTGGGTGCCGCGGTTGCAGCGGCGCAGGCCGGCCCCGCGTCTGGTCGTGCTGGCCCGCCCTGCCTTCCCGAGAGCCGCCGCGGGGGGGAGTGGTGCGGCGCCGCCAGTGCCTTCGCGCCCCGCCCTCAGGCCCCTGCCGGGCGGACGGAGGGGGAGGGCTGGTACGCCTTGCACTGTGGGGGGCGTGAGCTCCCGGGCTCTCGTGTGCGGGGGGCCCGTGATGGAATGCTCCAGTGGGGCTGGATGGAGTGGGGGGTGCTGCTGTTGGGGGTCGGTGGTGGCTGGTTTTGCTGCGGTGGGCGGTAGTGCGGTGGTGGTGGTTGCTGTGTGCGGTTGTGGCGCGGGTGCCGTGGTGGACGGGTGCGGGAGTGCGCATGCGTGTGGGTGCATGGGTGTGGTTGTGTTGGCTGTGTCGGTTCGTTGTGGCTTTTCACCTGAGACAGTGATTGCTTTTTGCTGGTGTCTGCTTTCGGGGGGTTTTTGACCGTCTACTTTCCTTCTGTTGCCCTCGCTGCCGGGCTATTGCGTTCATGTCCGTGTAACACTCTGGTGCATGTCATGGTCGGAACTACGCACGCACGTCGGCCTGTACATGTGCGGTCAGGTTACGGCCAGAATGTGCACGGGCGGTGGCACGCCGCGAGGTGCCGCCTGACGCATGCGCACGGAATCATCAACTATAAATTCACGGCGTGCGAAATTGCGTTCCCCACCTGCTTCGCAACATCTGCACCGCATGAAAAGGCATGGTCAATCACGGTTTGGGATGGCGTGCATCTTCTGGTTTGATAAACGACGGCGCGTCTCTGGGGACGTTCGAACCCACTGTGCTCCGAACACTGCAGCTGCGCGCAACGTATGGGGGAGGACAGATCGCCACCAGCACTTGACAAACCACAGCTTTAGGTAGGTGTGCCGCGTTCCGTGATCAGGCTTTGCTACACCATCCGACCCAGGTGCGCCTCTATCCTACTGAGCAGTGCCACCTGTGGTTGCAAGGCCATCGTGATAAGTTAGCTTAAAGCTGGGCAGCGGAGGGGTAGGGATAGGGCTGCACATGCGCTTGCAGTCCGAGACCCATTGCAGTGCAGGGAGTGTTGCACGGTGTCATGGCACTAATGCTTGTCGTCGTGCAACATGCATGCCGTGCTCTACCTCCTGGATCTATCACAGTACTAGTGTGACACAAAGGCATGCAAATGCGCAGCACTGCAGAATGCATCCGAAGAGCACTTGACAAGAGAGCACCTGTACATGTGACGCAAAACAGCAGCTTGCGTGTTGCCTGGTCTGTTGCCATGGCGCTGCTGGGTCCTAGATCTATCACTGTGTTACACAGTGATAGATCTAGGACTCAGCAGCGCCGAGGCAACAGACCAGGCAACAAGCAAACAGACAGACCGGCCACCGCAAGCACCAAGGTCATGCGCCGCACGAGCAAATGCCAGAACGAACTATCGCAAGCGCGAAAGCAGACACGCACACACCACGCAGTACCATGCGATCTATCACTGTGTAACACAACAGCAGCCAGCGCAGTCTGCGGATTGGTACTTCCACTGAAAAACAGAGTCAGCACATCATTGCGTGCCGCTTCCACTGGCATCTGAGCTCTAAAGTGCAACAAAGCAACATGCCTTTTGGATATTGATGGGTCAACTTGACTCAACTTGCCTCGGAGTCCGGAGTAGTTGACTGCTGTGTCGCGGCGATTGATCAGGTCGTGGCCAATGTGGCCAACGTGACCAACGTTCCAAAGTTGTATGCCACTGCTCCACATGCCCAGTAGATCCAGCTGCTGTGCATGACCTCGTCCGATGAGTGACCCTCGCGCCAGTGCGCTTTCAACGGCGCTCGCCATGCCCTGCGGGTTGGTGTCATTCTGTATTGGACACAGGCCACTGGCACAGCAGCGCTACATGCCGTGTGTGTTACACAGTGATAGATCTAGGACCCAGCAGCGCCGAGGCAACAGACCAGGCAACATGCAAGCAAACAGACAGACCATCTCATGCACCAAGGCCTCACTCTGGCGCGAAAGCAAACGCACACAGGCCGTGTGTGTGAATTGGATGCTGTGGGGCAGTCAGACGGGGTGCATGCACGGCGGCCTGCGTGCCCGGCTTGTCACGCGTGCCTCGATGTAGTTGGCATTGGCGTGGCTGTAGCACCAGTGAGTGTGTTACACAGTGATAGATCTAGGACTCAGCAGCGCCGAGGCAGCAGACCAGTGAGTGTGTTACACAGTGCAACGTGCAGGTGCACCTGTAGCCATATCATGTTCACGCGACCGACAACCCAGCTGGCATTCGCCGCTGCGGTCATTATCAAGGTGCTGGCGCTGCTGCAGCTCACGTGCGCTGCTGCCGCCCTCGCAGCAGGCGCAGCAGGCGCGCACGGCCACGGCGGACCGTCCCAGCTGCTGCCCGGGCGGCGCATGCATGCGCATATGGACGCCCTCAGCGCCGCGTCACATGTGGACAGCGTGGTACTGCGCGGTGTGCAAATGTCTGCTTTCAAGCTGGCGCTAGTTCGTTCTGGCATTTGCTCGTGCGGTGCGTGGCCTTGGTGCTTACGGTGGCCGGTCTGTCTGTTTGCTTGTTGCCTGGTCTGTTGTCTCGGCGCTGCTGAGTACTAGATCTATCACTGTGTAACACATGTGGACAGCGCGCCACTGCTCGTGATAGACGATGCGTTCCTTGGTGCCATGCCCGCCGGAACAGGGACGCTGCTCGCCAGATGCCGCAAGCGCAGGTGTGTAACACAGTGATCGATCAAGCGCAGGTGCACATGCATGCATGCTACTCCTTTGCCGCCTTTAGGCGCTCCGTCGCGCTGACGCAGGTTGCAGCAGGTGTTACCGAGTGATTCTCGGGCAGAGCAAACTATAGAATGCACAGCTACAGCGGTGGAGAAAGGGGCTGCTCAGCAGGCCCCCTGGCAGAGGGCAGTCTCATGGCCCATGCCAGGACGCATTGTGTTGTGTCGTGTTTGCTGCCCATGCATGAGCACGTCTGCACCAGTCACTGCTGTTTTAGTTCTGTAGCCAGCAGCATCCAGTGTACGTTCTACCTCTTTGACAGTGCACTGCTGTGAAACAGCTGCCTCCCGTCACTGCCACAACAGGTGGTCGGTTGACAGTGCCCTGCTGGGTCCTAGATCCATCACTGTGTAACACAGCCCGCTGCACTGGCTCTGTGGAGCACGCCTACAGTCTCACATGCAGGGTTCTCTGTTTGCAAGTTAACATGTGCAGTACCACGGTGCCCATGACTGTGTACTATCAATGAGGTAGAAGATACACTGGATGCTGGTGGGTACAGAACTAACACAGGCTACCGTGACTAGTTTCGGCCAGTGCCAATGGCCTCATCAGACGGATAGTGTGCAGTCCAGCAGTCAACGGCGATCACGAGCGTAGGGCTCCTAATGTAGTCCTCGAGGGTGTAGTTGTCTGAACCTGTTTTTTTCCATCACTAGATTGAGAAACAACATGAGTCCGGATGACGGGATCGGCGTGTCCACATGGCTCACAGGCGTGAGCAATGCGCACAACACGCATGCAAGGCATGCATAGCAGCATCTCATCCTACGAAACACGCAGCCGCAGCTACACGAATAACGGCCAGGCCCAGAGGTCACTTGGCAAGCGCACAGAGAGTCTCAGTCATGAAAACAGCATGTGCAGTACCACGGTGCCCATGACCGTGGCAGGAGAACCATGATGCACCAGGGCAAGCTTGTTCCTGAATTCATGCAAGCATCGTTCATTTCTTGCTGCATTCAATACCACAAGTACAAAGATGCATCCCAGCAGAAAGGACAAACTTGCAAAATCACATGTGCTATGATGACTCAGCATGCCCTATATATGCGGCTCTGGGTCTCTGTCCCTCTGAAAGCACTGTGCTGCTCCTTGCTGCTCAGCTCGCGCTCTGTCTGTGCTGCCGGGCACTTTGCCGGTGGTAAGACCACAATGTGCTGTCGAGCTCGCCCCAGCACCACAGGTGTCGATGTTGTAATCCATTGGACCGCGGCCTAAGGCCTGTGGGATCCTGAGCATGCCGTAGCTATGCGCAGGGGTAGGGTACTGTCACATACCTTGCTGTCTAGGTATCTGCCGGTGACAGCACTGCATCTTCGTTGGAGGCGACGACACGTGAGACTTCGGACAGTAGAGAAAGAGTGATTACACTACGATCGACAGAGCCTATATAAGCGTTCTCTAAACGACTCATACGGATACGATCAGAATCAATGTCTGCTGGCACGCAATCTGCATGCATTGCTCGTGCATATGGTCAGCCATCGGTGCATGGCTGCCCCATAGCCACTCCGGATCAGCACCGTGTATCCTGGCACACATGGTCACCGTAGTCCTGTGTATGCCACCATGCATGGTCACCGTAGTCCTGTGCATGGCTGGATCACGACACTCCCCCTAGACTAAGCTTGTACTACCGCAAGCTGCAGTCTATCTCGAAATTTTCCCAGTGCTGGTCCTGCCAACACCTCACATCCCCCATTGGAGCCACTAAAGGTCAAGCCAAAGTCTATGGTCCCTCGCAGGTATCTCAGTACGTGAAGGACACCATTCCAATGACATTTGGCACTCCCAGCCATATGCCTGGCCAAGACATTAGCCGGAAACGCGATGTCTGGACGCGACACAACTGCCACATACTGGATGCTTCCTACGGCTTGCATAAACCTCTTATGCTCTGTGCCTGTAGCCTTCTCCTGGCTAGGATCTTCCTTCAGGCTAAACATTTTCTGCTTTGGCACCAAAGGAGTTGGCGCCCGTCTGCACTCACTCATGCTGAATCTCTCCAGCATGTCCCTGATGCTCTTTCTGTGTGTGATGGTGATAGTGCGAGCAGCGCGATCACGTATGACCTCCATGCCCAGCACATATCCCAGCTCCCCCAGGTCACGACCCTCAAATGCCTCAAGGCTCTTTCTGATGGCATCATCCATCTGCTCTACCAGACCGAAAATCAACAGATCATCGACCCACAGAAAAAATAAGACAACGTCCTACTTTGCAGATAAACAGTGCAGGGTCACTGGCTGATCTCACAAAGCCCATACTCAACAAGAGCTCTGCAAGCGCTTTGTGCCACTCCCTGGCAGCCTGCTTCAGACCATACAACGCCTTCTTCAGACGCCACACCATACCAGACCCATCATCTAGTACAGGAGGTTGTGCCACATACACTTCCTCCTCCAGAACACCATTCAGGAAAGCACATTTTATGTCTATATGCCTCGTCTCTAGATCCTCTACTGCACAGACCGATAACAGAGCCCTGAAGGTAGCATAACTGCCCACAGGTGCCCATGTCTCAAAGAAATCTACGCCCTCCACTTGCGTAAACCCCCTGGCTACATATCTGGCTTTGAAACGCTCAATTTCACCCTGTGCTCCTCGCTTGATCTTAAGCACCCACTTGCCTGTCACAGGCTTCGCTCCTAATGGGCACTCGACCAGCTCAAACACGTCATGTTCTCTCAAGGAGGTCAGCTCATCGAGCATGGCCGTGATCCACTGCTCACGGTGAGTGCCACGCATGGCCTGCTGCACCGTTGGATCATCTACTACGACCTCGACCTTCTTCCTCACGGTAGCTGCACGCCTGGACTCACAAAGGCTAGCAGTAGGGCCACCGTTCGGAGTCACCTCCTGCCCCGTCGGCTTTTCTGCATCAGGAGTCACACTGTCAGCCGTCGCAGACACTCCTTCAGCTAAGTCACCGACGTCATTCTCACCATTGAACACTGTGGAGCTCCCAGCATCATGCTCACGTGCACCCTCCGGGGAGATGCGCTCAACAGCAACATCACTCATAATGGCTCCCACAGCATGGACAGCAGGTCTCAAGACTTTGCGAATCAAATGAAAAGGCTTTGGAACCCATCGAATCCCCACCTCATGTGGCGGATCCAGACGTTCTCCGCTGCCCCTCGCGGCACTTGGTGCTGACTCTCCCCCTGAGCCATCACCGCCTGTCGCTATTCCCCTAGGCACATGCCGTAGCTCGCCTTGCCCCTGGCCCTCAGACCCAGATATATGCCGTGGCTTATCATATCTGTCCCGGTCATCACGCCCTGACAACGTGGACCCGCGGTAACTTCGGCTGCCGCCGTGACCGTCAGCTCGCACAGATGGGGGTGGCTCACTCAGCTCCTTGCCCATCAACCGCTGGACTGGCTCCGCTGAGCGTGAGCGGGATCTAGACTCAGGCTCAGAGTCATCCTCACTACCAGATGCATCTTCATCCGCCTCCTCATCAGTTGGAAGCGGATAGATGTCACAGTCTCCCATGTGCAGCACAGCTCTATCCCGCGTAGGGATTGTCTCTGCAGGCCTGAACTCGCAGTTCAGTGGTCCAGACGGCTGGTCTGCTGCATCATATTCCCAGTGCGGCACAGCCGCAGCACTGTCAGCCGCTGCAAGATCACAGCGCGCTGCAACCACTGCATCACTGATCTCCGGTGCGTGCCAGCGCTCATGGCGCGCCAGCAGCTCTGCACCCAACACTCTAGGAGAGAACTCAGGCTCACCCTCAGGTAGCTCCTCTCGTGGGTTGAAACGCCTATGCAACGTTCTGCTTGGTTCCCAGTGCTGATGGCCCAGACCCGGATGCTCCCCCTCAGCCCAATCCACATTTCTACCCCTCTCTGGCATCATGTGTTCACGACTGGCTGGTGGACGCACTGCCCGCACACTGGTGCTCTTCACCCACTTCTTCATGTTGGGCAAGAACTCAGCCTCTGGCACTACACTGGTGAACTGATCTGGCAGGATCTCAAATTCACCCTGCTCATAGTTCTCTAGCACAACTGGGTCCGCCGTAGGTTCCCCAGCCATGTGAAATCGCTGCGCGAAATCCTTCACCAGAGCAGGTGGAGCAGCCGTGTGCCTGTACAGCCGCACTGCTCCCCCATTCCCACGCTTCACATACACCCTGTCCATATGAGGACCTCCACCCGGTCCCATATAGGCACCGAGGATTCCTCGCTCCTCCAGGTGCCTGAAGTGCTCCCTCCGCGGATACACATACATTGGGCACCCGAAAGGCTTCACCTGTGCCACCACGAGACGGAAGTCATCTTCACTGACTTTCCGAAACCACAACAAGTATGGCACTATCTCCCTGACATCCACATTTCTCTATGCACCTTTCCACAAATGCCGCATCTCTCCTGGCATTCAGCTGCTCACAGAGCTCCTTCAGGCTCAGCGCAAGCGCTCCCGCCTTCCGGACCCTCAGCTGCTTAGCCCGCTGCTGCTCATTCGTGGACCATGGCTCATGGCTGGTGGCAACTAACCTCTCTTCCAGCCTCTGCTTCGCCTCCCTCCGCCGAACACCTTCCAGTGCTGTACTCGACGTCAGGTTGTGTGCATGGTTCACGCACATGTATGCCTCCGGCCACAGGAATGCAGGGACTGCTGCCTGCAGCAGGCTTGCCCGCACTGACGTGTTCAGCACACCGATCTTTCGCTCTACCAACCCATTAGACTCATGCTGGGCGGTGTCAGTGAACGTGTGTACTATTCCCCGCCACTCAAGGTACTGAGCCAGGTGGTTAGAGCTGAACTCACGTCCCTGGTCCGTATGCAGCCTCCGCACCCCTATCTCCTTGTCATAGACAGTCTGAGTGCGGATGCGTTCTAGCAGAAGGCATATCATTTCAGCAGCACCGCTTTTCGACTTCAGCGGGATCACATGCGAGTACCTGCTGTACTCATCCACCACTACCAGGATGAAGTTCATTCCTCCTATGCCCACTGGCTTTATCTGTCCAGCCAGATCCGCATGCAACACTTCTCCAGCATACGTGGCATTCTCTGTCACTTTGCCCCCATGCTGTGCTCTGTCACCACTTCTCTGTTCCGCCACATGGCAACCATGACACTCAAGTGCTACTCCCGTAGGTTCAGGCAAGCTTGAGGTCGAACAGGTCTGGATTATCTCGCATCAGTTTGAGAAACCGGTTGCCAGAACGGTGAAACGCGATATGCACCAGGAAAAATGGATCAACCTGGAAGGAAGATCTCTGACCAATAGGTACACCATCCACTGCAGCGACTCTCGCCTGCTCACCAACCCATTTCCTATTTCTGTGGAAAAGATTGTTAGCACTGGTCCAGTCTGTCCCTGAATCTACAGGGCGCAGTTCCCATATTGGTCTGCCTGTCCCGCAATACCAGCTCGGTGTGGGGTTGTCCTCACTATCCACACCCTGCTCACAGTTGCCCACAAACATCTGGGCTTGATCATGAAAGCCAGGCATTTCTACTGTATTTGCCTTGCCTGTGTGCAAGAATATGTTCGACCGCTTCAGCACAGTCGTTGATAGGATGTTTATCGGGCGGGCTGGCAACCAGTAAACATGATCTAGCTCAATGTCCACAGGCACCAGCTCACCCTTCACTGTCACGTACTTCCCCACATTCGCCCTGATAGTGCCCATGCCATATATCTTAGCCTGCCCTGATCTAGAGGCTGGCATTCTGTGATATCCGGTGGTTTGATCTCACTGAATATGCTATAGTCAAAGCAGATGTTCAGATCAGACCCGCTATCCACCAGAAACGTGTATGGCATATTGGGCGCTGGCCCATCACCACATTCAGCTCGCAGTTCAGCTAGATTCAACTACAGCCACCTGCGGGCCACCGCGGCCTCTGCCGACGGCCTCGCCCTGCAGCTGCTCGCTTCTGCAGAAACTGCTTGACTTCTGCTGAGAGCAAGGGACACTCTTTCTGCAAATGACCAGGCTGTATTGCAGTTGAAGCACTTACGGTTGTCTGCTCCCCCCGCTCCCACTGCAGCAACCTGTGGGGGTGTACCATGGCGACCACCGTGGCGTCCACCACGATACCCTCGTCCCCCATAACGCTGCTGACCACCGCGATCTTCCCGTGGGAACCGCGATGGGAGCAGGTTGGCTGCTAGTCTGAGCGTGTGTCAGCAATGTGGACCACTATCTGCTGCACTGGCAGCTGCTGCAGCATCGGCTGCAACAACGCATATTCTCTGTCTACTGCCAGTAGCCTAGAGCGGGTACAACTGGTCAGGCACATTCTCCCCCAGACCCCTCATCTGGTTCACTATGCCCACTACTTCATTGACATGCCTTTCTAGTGGTTTGCCTGCTTGTCTAGCACCACTAAGCTGTTGGTACAGCTTCTGAATCTCTAACCTCGACTGAAGGCATGTACTTGGCATGAAGCAATGACCACAACTCATGGACAAAGCTACAGTTGACACGAAATCCCTATCCTCCTTTGGCAGAGTAATAAACAGCCAATGCTGACCGACTCATGGGCCTGGCTATTCTGTGCTAGTGGATCGTTCACCAGCAAGCTACTCTCTCCCAGTGTGCATCCCAGTGTGCAACCCAGTGTGCATCCCAGTGTGCAGCCTGAGCCACTTGCTGCGCGTGCTTCGCTCCGTGCACCGCTGCCTCACTCGCATTCCCCGTAGGATCAGCGTTGCTCGGCATGGCGGCCTGCAGAGGGTTTACACTGAGATACCCGTAGGTCCCAGCGTCTTGTCCTTCCCCGTGGGGCATGAACTGACCCTCCGCGGCCTGCTCGCGGGCGCACTGTGGAGCGAGTGCGGTGGTGCGGAGGGTTAACAGCTCCCTCCACACCGTCAGATCCGATAGATCCTTGGCGAGATGCCATTGAATCGTCTCGGAATGGTGGAGTCCTGCAACGATCACTGTACGTCGCAGGACACGCAGACCCGTAGGCCTCTTTGCGAGACCAGCACACCAGGATAATGCAGCTCCGCCGTAGCATTCTGCATCAGCCGTATCTAATCTCTCTACGGTCAGCTATACGCTAGAGCGGTGTGACTCGCTCATCGAAACGCACAGCCGCAACCGCAGGTTCCCCCTGGACTCTCTCGCATGCTAATAGACATCACAAGAACACCCACAATCATCACCGATACCATGTTGTAATCCATTGGACCGCGGCCTAAGGCCTGTGGGATCCTGAGCATGCCGTAGCTATGCGCAGGGGTAGGGTACTGTCACATACCTTGCTGTCTAGGTATCTGCCGGTG
>UNSF01000198.1:0-102938 GCA_900538255.1 Ulva mutabilis
CTTCTGTTGAGAGAAGCTGTCTAGTCTAGTGCTGAGTGGATAGTGCGAGTGGCTAATGCATGACGTACCAGTCCATGCTAGTTGATGATCAGAGTTGTGATTCCGGGACGTTGAATGTATATAGTCTAGCTGTGGTTGGTGAGCATCATCGAGTGCTCACTGACTTCCCGGTTTCACGACAGGTTATGGGCTCTTAACGACTCCACTGCGTTATCATGCACCCCAAGGATATTAAATTAGGCCTTGAGCTGACCCAGGCCAATGCCGTTCAGTGGTTTCAGCGCATGGAGATACTGCTTCGCAGTGTCGAGTGCTGGGACGCTGTTACGACTGGTGCTGGGGATGACCAAAAGTTGAATGACACCCGACTTGCAATTTCATGCAATGTCGGCGATGATTTAATACATGTCATAGACCCCTTAAAGCCTCCCAAAGACTCGTGGGAAGCGCTGAAGAAACAGTTCAGTGGGGTAAGCAATGCGAGAAAGATGGCTATCTCACGCAGCCAAGCTTGCTTTCGCAAGATACCGGATGAGTCGCTTGATCAGTTTCTGACCAGAGCAGAGCAGCTCCGCGCTGAGCTCATTTCAGCACAGCTGTTCAAGGAAGCAGAATTCAGTCTAATGTTCCTTGCCGCTCTAGATGAAACAGACTACATGGCCTGGGCGCAGGCGATTTCGGCCCAAAAATCGCTGCCTTCATTTGCCGACATCACTGAGAATCTACGTGGCACCTTCTATCAGAAGCTGCATGACAGCTCAGGTGCCACGTCACATTCTGGAGCATATCAAGTTGATTCCAGTCAGCAACGGATAAAATGTGAATATTGCCACAAGTCAGGCCATCAGATCTTGCAGTGTTTCAAGCTGCAAAACGATCAGAAGTCATACAGCAATGACTCCAGCCGTGGCAGAGGCCGTGGCAGAGGCCGTGGCCGTGGCCGTGGCGGCAGAGGTCGTGGCCGAGGATCCAACGCCAACCAGACCTCCAGCTCAGCTAGTGCATTCGTTTGCATTTCCACCAGCAAAGTGTCTACAGCCAGAGACAAATGGCTGTTTGACTCCGCCACCACTGACCACATGGTGAACCGGCCTGAGTATCTCCATGATGCGCAGCCGCTGAAGACCACATGCACTGTGGCAAATGAGCAGACGGAAGAAGTCACTGCCATCGGCACCGTCAAGGTCATCAACCATTATGGTGATCGTGTCACGCTCAAGAATGTATTGCTCGTTCCGAAGTTGCAGCACAATCTGATCTCCCTCAGCCGCGCTGATGATGCGGGCATGTCCTACACCGGCAGAGGAGGCAGAATCATCCTTCGTAAGAAATCCAAACAGCTGTTGATTGCCACCAATGTCAATGGCCTCTACGAAGTCGACTGTGAGCCACAGGTCTCAGATCAGATGCCCGAGACGGCACTTGCGTCACAAGTCCAAGATGCTGTGCTGTGGCACCGCCGGTATGGTCATGCCGGCTTCAGCACCCTTGCCAAGATGTCTCGAGGCGAAACCGTGCAAGGACTGCCTCCTGCGCACGAATTTGAGAAGCAGCTGAAGTCCACAGCTGTTTGCACGCCATGTGCGGAAGGGAAGATGAAGAGAGCTCCCTTTCCCAGCACGCATGAGCGAGCGACCTCCAAGTTGGAGCGCTTGCATGTCGACATGGCAGGTCCATTCGTGAGATCGCCCAGCGGGTCTCACTACTACCTGGTGATCGTTGATGATTTCAGCGGTTACAAGATTGTGCTTCCACTGACCAACAAGTCTGATGCGGCTGATGTGCTGCTGAAGGCCATTCCGCATCTTGAGAAGAAGTACAAAGCAGACGTCGGTGCTGTCCGGTATGACCGCGACACAGTTTTTCTCTCCCAGAAGGTGCAGAAATATCTTGAGGAGCGAGGAATTGATTCCCAGCCGACGTCAGGGTACAGCCCACAGGAGAATGGGCATGCTGAGCGTGCCATCGGCACATTGTCAGACCTTCGTGGCGCCCTGCTTGCTGATGCAGGGTTGAACAGAATGTATTGGGTAGAAGCTGTGAGGCATGCAGCTTACCTGTCCAACATCATGAGCAGTGACGGTAGTGCGTCCCCGTGGGAGCTCATGAAGGGCAAGAAGCCGGACATCAGCAACCTGCACGTCTGGGGTTGCACCTGCCACATGCGCATTCCAACAGAGAAGCGCAAGAAAGGCCAGCTCCCGGCCAAAGCGACAGCAGGCAAGTTTCTTGGGTACGATCAGCCCAATTTCAAAGCCTATAGAGTCCTCTTGCCCAGCGGCAAAGTTGAGATCTCCAGAGATGTCAGATTTGATGAGTCAGCAGCTCCAGCGAGTGATGCACGCCTTGAAGAGCTTTCAGATCTGATGGACCATGTCGCGCAACAGCAGCAGTCACCACAGCCTACACAGCCGACTCAGCAGCCCGTGCTGCAGCCGGCTCCACAGCAGCATGCACTGCAGCCACAGCAGATGCAGCAGCTCATGGCGAGCAATCCACTGTTCGATGTTGATGAAGCAGCGGATCAGGCGCCCGCGCCAGCAGCGCCGCAGCCCAGCTCCCAGCCAACCACGCCTCGGCGCAACCCAGCGCGCAACAGACAACCACCTCAGGAGCTGTACCAGAGGTACCTTCATGGCCTGCCGCACAATGCACAGGTACATTTTCAGCTGTAGGGCTCCCTCCGGAGCCCAAGACAATGCAAGAAGCACTTGCTGGTCCAGAAGCGCCATTTTGGCGCACAGCAGCTGAAGAAGAGTTCAACTCTCTGGTGTCCATGAATGCGTGGGAGCTCATGATGGCTCCCCTAGGCTACAAAGTCATTCCATGCAAGTGGGTTTTCAAGCGAAAGCTCAACGCAGATGGCTCCATCGAGCGATACAAAGCTCGGCTTGTGATCAAAGGCTTCTACCAGAAAGAAGGGATTGATTACAATGCAGTGTTTGCGCCCGTGGTGCGCGCAAGCACAGTGCGCCTGTTCTTCTCTATCGTGGCCAGCTACGATCTTGTTTGTCATGCGATTGACATTAAGAATGCGTTCATCCAAGGAGACCTTGAGGAGCAGATCTTCATGCAACAGCCAGCTGGCTTTGCTGACAGCACCGGCCGTGCCTGTCTCCTCAACAAGAGCCTCTACGGGCTCAAGCAGGCTCCTCGTGTCTGGAATAAGACACTCTCAGCCCACATTGTCTTCCTCGGGTTCGTCCAGAACAAGAGTGACGGCGCATTGTTCATGTTGTTCTCAGAGCAGCTTGGCTTCATGCTCATCTTGTGCTACGTTGACGACATTCAGATCGCAGCCAAGAAGTTGTCCAGCGTTCAGTCCGTCAAGAAGGCAATTCTGTCCAAATTCCCCGGCAAGGATTTAGGAGAGTCGAAGTACTTCCTCCAAATGTCAATCCAACGGAACCGCCTCCAGAGGACCATTTGTTTGAAGCAGCAGCGTCACATTGAGAAGTTGATTGATAAGCATGAGCTCAAAGACGCCTGGCCTGTTTCCATTCCCATGATCTCCAATGTCTACAAGGATCCACCAGGGTCAGATGTCACAGATGTTGCAGCAGTCTCACAGTACAAGTCCATTGTGGGAGCACTGTTGCACATTGCCAACTACACCAGGCCAGATATTGCCTTTGCTGTGTCATTTCTGGCCAGGTCCACCGCTCAGCCAACATGCAGCAACTTCGCTCGGCTGAGAGATGTTCTGCTTTATCTGCATGGCACTGTCTCCTACAGCTTGTGCTTAGGTGGTTCTGAATGTGCCTTGCATGCTTATTGTGACTCTGACTGGGCTGGTTGTGTTCAGACTCGCAAATCGACCACAGGTTTTGTGATTAAATGCGGTCTAGGAAGTGTGTCATGGAAGTCCTCAAAGCAGCCAACATTGAGCCGCTCGTCATCTGAGGCAGAGTATATAGCAGCGGGAGAAGTTGCTAAGGAAGTCCAATACTTCTTTGATTTGGCTCCACAAGTGGGATTGGGGTCTACATGTATACCAGTGGGTTATTGACAATCGAGCAGCGAAGTGCTTAATTGAGGACCCTTTGTCAGCTGCACGTACGAAGCACATAGAGATTGTGTATCATCATGTGAGAGAGAAAGGTCCAGCCGACATCAGATGAGATTTGTTCCGGTGCCAACGGCCTGAGAACCCCCAGCAGAATGTGTTTACAAAGCCATTGCCCCAACTGTTCTTTGAACGGCATCGCCAGACGCTTGGTGTTGTGCCCTAGACTACGTGGGAGTGATTGAGAGAAGCTGTCTAGTCTAAGTGCTGAGTGGATAGTGCGAGTGGCTAATGCATGACGTACCAGTCCATGCTAGTTGATGATCAGAGTTGTGATTCCGGGACGTTGAATGTATATAGTCTAGCTGTGGTTGGTGAGCATCATCGAGTGCTCACTGACTTCCCGGTTTCACGACACTTTCCACTATCGCCGCACTGGAACCTCCGCAAGGAGTTCTCAATCCAGCGAGCCTTTGCCTCTCTTGTTGAACGGCCCCAACCAACGACACGCCGCCAGGTGTGTGTGAGGTACTGCATGGCATGCGTCTCTAGTCTGCATATGTCTCGTGCACAACGGCACCACTTGTACGATCCCCTGCACACTCTCTTTGTACTTGTTGAGTTTGAACTGTTCGCAGGTACGGCGCCCGGTGCCCCTTTGCCCCCGATGCTTTCCCCACCAACAGCCACCCCAGATAGGTGGATGAAGCTGACATATATATACTGTTACATCGAGGGGCTCCGATCCAGTGCACCAAGCGAACGTACAACTAGATTCTAGACTCACATGTCAACCCAACAGCAGATGCGAGCCGGCCAGGCGATCACCTGGCAACGAACTGCGCACCCGTGAGCCGTGCTACCCTGGACATGGTCTTTCTGATCACGAACCCGTTTCCCTTTCACTATCGCGCACTGAACTCCCGCAAGGAGTTCTCAATCCCAGCGAGCCTTTGCTCTCTTGTTGAACGGCCCAACCAACGACACCGCCAGGTGTTGAGGGTACTGCATGGCATGCGTCTCTAGTCTGCCATTATGTCTCGTGCACAACCGGCACCACCTTGTACGATCCCTGCACACTCTCTTTGTACTTGTTGAGTTTTGAAACTGTTCGCGTACGGCGGCCGGTGCCCTTTGCCCCGATGCTTTCCCCACCACAGCCACCCAGATAGGTGGATGAAGCTGACATATATATACTGTTACATCGAGGGGCTCCGATCCAGTGCACCAAGCGAACGTACAACTAGATTCTAGACTCACATGCTACCAGCAGATGCGAGCCGGCCAGGCGATCACCTGGCACGAACTGCGCACCCGTGAGCCGTGCTACCCTGGACATGGTCTTTTCTGATCACAAACCCGTTTCCTTTCACTATCGCCGCACTGAACTCCCGCAAGGAGTTCTCAATCCAGCGAGCCTTTGCTCTCTTGTTGAACGGCCCCAACCAACGACACCGCCAGCGTGTTGAGGTACTGCATGGCATGCGTCTCTAGTCTGCCATATGTCTCGTGCACAACCGGCACCACCTTGTACGATCCCTGCACAACTCTCTTTGTACTTGTTGAGTTTGAACTGTTCGCGTACGGCGGCCGCGTGCCCCTTTGCCCCCGATGCTTTCCCCACCACAGCCACCCCAGATAGGTGGATGAAGCTGACATATATATACTGTTACATCGAGGGGCTCCGATCCAGTGCACCAAGCGAACGTACAACTAGATTCTAGACTCACATGCTACCCAGCAGATGCGAGCCGGCCAGGCGATCACCTGGCACGAACTGCGCACCCGTGAGCCGTGCTACCCTGGACATGGTCTTTCTGATCACGAACCCGTTTCCTTTCACTGTCGCCGCACTGAACTCCCGCAAGGAGTTCTCAATCCAGCGAGCCTTTGCTCTCTTGTTGAACGGCCCAACCAACGACACCGCCAGCGTGTTGAGGTACTGCATGGCATGCGTCTCTAGTCTGCCATATGTCTCGTGCACAACCGGCACCACCTTGTACGATCCCTGCACACTCTCTTTGTACTTGTTGAGTTTGAACTGTTCGCGTACGGCGGCCGCGTGCCCCTTTGCCCCCGATGCTTTCCCCACCACAGCCACCCCAGATAGGTGGATGAAGCTGACATATATATACTGTTACATCGAGGGGCTCCGATCCAGTGCACCAAGCGAACGTACAACTAGATTCTAGACTCACATGCTACCCCAGCAGATGCGAGCCGGCCAGGCGATCACCTGGCACGAACTGCGCACCCGTGAGCCGTGCTACCCTGGACATGGTCTTTCTGATCACAAACCCGTTTCCTTTCACTATCGCCGCACTGAACTCCCGCAAGGAGTTCTCAATCCAGCGAGCCTTTGCTCTCTTGTTGAACGGCCCAACCAACGACACCGCCAGCGTGTTGAGGTACTGCATGGCATGCGTCTCTAGTCTGCCATATGTCTCGTGCACAACCGGCACCACCTTGTACGATCCCTGCACACTCTCTTTGTACTTGTTGAGTTTGAACTGTTCGCGTACGGCGGCCGCGTGCCCCTTTGCCCCCGATGCTTTCCCCACCACAGCCACCCCAGATAGGTGGATGAAGCTGACATATATATACTGTTACATCGAGGGGCTCCGATCCAGTGCACCAAGCGAACGTACAACTAGATTCTAGACTCACATGCTACCCAGCAGATGCGAGCCGGCCAGGCGATCACCTGGCACGAACTGCGCACCCGTGAGCCGTGCTACCCTGGACATGGTCTTTCTGATCACAAACCCGTTTCCTATCACTATCGCCGCACTGAACTCCCGCAAGGAGTTCTCAATCCAGCGAGCCTTTGCTCTCTTGTTGAACGGCCCAACCAACGACACTGCCAGCGTGTTGAGGTAGTGCATGGCATGCGACCCTAGTCTGCCATATGTCTCGTGCACAACCGGCACCACCTTGTACGATCCCTGCACACTATATATATGTAGATGTAACAGTATATATGTAGATTATATTGCTTACTGCGGCGAGCCTGCCGGTGTATGTTCAAGTAAAGCATGCGTTGGACGACTGCCGAGCTGCTGATGCGGTGCACTTGTGTACCAGCGGATGGTCTGCTGCCGACCGATCACCCAATCAAACGCTCGTACAACTTCATTTTTTATATAAACGTAGCTTGCGTGGCATATTTTGTTCGTGATGCATTGCGATGAACGCTCTACGCAGCCGGTTCTCGGTGGCGAGTCGGTACAAACACATCATGCGAGATGGGCTACACTGCATGGTTGACTAAACCAGCCCGACACAGATATATTAACCGTGAACATCTTGCATATCTGTAACAGTTTGAGGCCAGCGGTGCTTTGTGAGCAGCGGTAGTCGCTAGTGAGAGCCAAGGCCTGCCCCGGCTGTGCATCTGGGACTACCAGGGCTCGTGCCATCCGCAGTGGTCAGCGTCGGTCAAAAACGAGTACAAGGTATGTAAACTTGCAATGCGGGATACTATACGCTGCGTATGTGTTGTATTGATGCAGGCTTGCCAGCATGTCACCTTGTATGTGACACAATTGGCACAATACACGGCCTCAGTCCGGATTCATACCGCAGTATGCCTTAATATACACTCTGAGGTTCATTAACATCCATTGTGTTTGCCGGGTATGTTTCAACTGAATGATGTAACACGAAGGTGGTGCTCGGCAGGTCATGCGATGGCCTGGACGCACGCGCTGACGTCCTGAACGCTTTGCATACCATTGGCACATGTGTGAGTGAAGGTTGCGCATGCTCAAATGGTACATTTGCGGCAAGTTAGCGAACTAGCGCGCGCCTGACCTGGCCCACCCTTGTTCGCCCACCCGTACAGTCTCCCCGCATCAAACGTGGGCGTATTGATACTGGGGGTTGGCGACCTGGCACATGGTGGGCAAAGAACATCATCGCACATCCGCAGGGCACTGCATGGGCCTAGATAGCACTGTAGAGCACGAATAAGCAGTGCTTCAAGTTACAATGACACTCTGTCACCATGTGTGCCATGCACTGACCGCTAACTACCTTGGTTAAGCACAGCTGCCATGCCATCACAAAACCATAGACACACAACATAACTGCTAAGACTGAGAAGAACAAAAGCAAAACTCCTGAATGCTCTGGCCACACCCCGTATGCAGATGTCAGACCACACCACCACCAGCACCTGCAAAATTGATCAAGGTCTGGCGCACACTCTGGTCCTGGACCAGCACATGCCCTGGCAGTTGGCAACAAGGAAAAGACGGTTCACAGTTCATCAAAGCCGAAGTGGGCTAGGCAGTCAGCAGGAAGTACACACCGCTTGTGAAGCTTGCTGTTGCAGTTGCTCAAGTGTGTAAAAGTTGTGCCCAGGTACTACGTACCACAGAATCTATACACCTGCATTGCACTCCACTGAGACACAAGCTTTCAGTCATGCTACCAAGTCAGAGCATAAGGTACACAAGGTACACACCCCTCCGCGGCAGCCGGCAGTCGCCACCAGCCGCGCCGCCGGCGGACTTTACGCGCCCGCCGGCTGCGCCGTCTGCGAGTGCACCGGCCGCGCCGTGTCAGCAAGACCCCGCCGCCGCCGCCGCCACCGCCGCAGTCACCGCCGCCGCCGCCGCCGCCACCGGACCCCCCAGCCGATGCCGCGCCGGTCCAGCCCCCACCCCATCTCTCGCAGGCCCTCCAGGCTTCGGACGTGCCCCACACCCCTCATGGCACCCAAGCCCCGGCTCCGGCCTCCCTTACCCTTACTGCCGCTACCGCCCCCCCCGCCGCGGCCCACGCCCCGACGCGCGACGCGCCCCTCGCCTCTGACCGAGAGGCAGCGCCTCCTGCCGCACCCCCGCTGCCCCGATCGCAGCGGCCTCCGCAGCGCGGCGACCTCTTGGCATTCCTCACCACGCGCATGCGCTGCTGGACGTGAAGGTGATGCACCCGCTTGCCAGGTCGCATGTGCGCGGTGCGTCACGTGAGGCTGGCGCGACCGCCGAGAAGGGCGCACGGCAAAAGCGCGACAAATATGGCGCCATCACAGGTGCCGCCCAGTTCATCCCGCTCGTGCATGAGACGTATGGCAGGGTTGGACGGGACGCGTACCGCTTCCTCCAGACGGTCCGCGGAGGTTGCCGCGGGACACGGGGCGGTGTCAAAGCGTACTTTCCTTCTCAATGCCATGCGCGACCTGTCCACAACATTGTGCCGCGCGCTGGCGCGCCAAGCCCGCGCGGCCGCGCCCCTCCGTGCTAGACTGGTCGGACGGGCGCTGCTGCCGGGCCTTCCTGTCCCCACAGACGGCCTGCCGGCGCTGACAGGCCATCGCGCATAAGCTTGCGTCGCCCCCCCCCCCCCCCCCCCCTCGCCCATCCCGCCCCGAGAGCCCCCCCCCTCCACCCATTTCACCCTGCAGCCCCCCACCCCCCCCCCCCCCGCACCCGACCCCTTCCTCTTCCCTCCCTCCCTCTTCCCTCCTCCCAGCGCACGTCCGCCGTTTCTCCTCTGCGCCCCTCCCGGACACCGCTCGGGCTGCCGGGCTGGCTGAGGCTATTGCTCCTGGGACCGGTGCCTCTAGGCCTCGGACATCGCCGTAGCGCGCGCTGTCGCGCCCGTGCAGACTGCTTGTGTCGCGCTGACGACCGCTTGTGCGCCCGGCGAGTGCTGGCTGTGTGTTTGGTGTGCGCGTGGCCTGCGTGGTACTGCGTGGTGTGTGCGTGTCTGCTTTCGCGCTGGCGTTAGTTCGTTCTGGCGTTTGCTTGTGCGGCGCGTGGCCTTGGTGCTTGCGGTGGCCGGTCTGTCTGTTTGTTTGTTGCCTGGTCTGTTGCCTCGGCGCTGCTGAGTCCTAGATCTATCACTGTGTAACACAAGGTACACACCAATCAGGGCAAACCAACCAAGCGAGCTCACCTGACCCCGGCTTGTCGCTGCTGGCTATAACAGAGCTGGTAAAATTGTAGTGAACTGCACACCAGCAGGTGCTCTGTGAGCAGCGTTGCTGGCCAGCAAATTAGTGTCACATATGTGAAGAACAGGAGCACAGCGACTCATGGACTGCTGCATCAGATGATTTAGCTCACCTGATTGGCGGAAGCTGAACTAACAACTGCTGAAATGGCTGCATGTAACAGCACTGGTAAAGGAATGACCTGCACAGCAACTCTGAAGAGTGGAGTTGGGCACCACGTCGGCGCAGGACGATGCCAAGCACAGCACCCCAGCAGCTCATGAGCTGCTACATCAAATTCAAGAGCTCACCTTAATATCTCGGGCTGTGCCACTGTGGATGAAGTGTGTTACCAACGGATGGAATGATGTGGCCATTGGCCAGGCTCCACGAACACTCTTGTTGTGCGACTTACGAGCAGCACAGCATCCTACAAGCGAGTTGAATTGTTACGAACTTATTCAAAGTGGCAGTGGCGTTCACAGTGACGGCCAATGTAGCTGCGACACCTCGTGGGTAATCGCGGTCAACAACACGCTGACACTGAAAGTCTGCAACAGGTTTGCATGCTGCACGAATAGCAGCTCAGCCTGAATTCAGCCCAAATCTAATTATGTGTTACAGCGCCATACCTTGCCCCTGTCGGATGCCGTGCGACTGCGCACATGGCGGTCTTCGTAGTGACGCGGTAGACCTGCACGCGGCTGGAGGCCCGGAGGCACAAAAACAGACAACTTTATAAATAGTTCACACGTAGCTGGAGTTCACAGTGAGCTGGCCCGCCAATGCCTCCATGTCGTTGCCGTTCGAAGTTCAGTCTGACACTGCAATTGCACACGGAACTACTGCTCCGTATGCACGAAGCAATACTGCGCGTGAAATATACAAGGATCGATTGTGATCACAGCCTTACAAGAATGATCTGTGCAAAGCATGTTGGAGCTGCTGCGTAGACCTGCTATCAGACCGACCGAAACGTGCACTGCGCGCAAGTTCAGACTAAGTGGCGTGGTGCACTGGCGCTTCGCAGGTTCCCACTGCATGCAGCGACCACGGTGCACCGTGCGATCGATACATTCACTGCCGCCGAGCATTTCTACTAATTGTACGGTGAACGAGTGAACACTTGTCGATCACACTTTGTTGGGCACTTTCAGCGCAAGAGTGCTTCAGCTCAGCAGCTGGCAACGCCACAAACAATGCCGCTTCTGTAGCCCTATGAATTTGCAATGAGTGGATTGTTCAAACTTTTATGAGAAGCCTTGCGGCGTCTTGCGGACACGATCGACAGCAATCGGATGCAGTCAGCCTCACGAGGCCTCAACAGTGCGAACAACAACCGTCCACCCACCTACCTTGCTCAGCCTTTGAGTGGAAGCTGCATACACAGCTCTCACACACTCTAATCATGTGATTGCGAAGGCACACAACATCATGATTACTTAGCTAGCTGCCGGTTTGAGCCCAGCACCGTTTGGGTCCAAGCATTATTTGCCTGTTTCCAACTTGCTCCTTAGATGCTCACCCCAGCAACGCCCACCGTACACAGTAGCCCACCGTTACGGTGGGCAATAGTGTACCCAGCCAATCCCCACGTAGCGTCAACACGATTTATCAAGGTCCACAGCGGAATTTTTGTGCACACAGAACCAAAAGAAACCCCGAATATGTAGTGGTTGCCAATGATGCACTCACTTTCACAATCAGATGTGTACTGCTCACCCAGCGTTTCTCCACCCTTACAACTCTCCCACCCTGGCCGTGGGCAACATGAGCAACAATGCTTTCACAACAGCCCACACAATGACCAAACTGATAATACAGACACATACAATGACCACACAGACTTCACTGAGCACTACTATGTTGAGTTTGATTTATTTTGTGCATTTCCCAGGGAGTTGTGAGTTGGCCCACGTCCAGTTTCTCCACCCCATCTACTAGCCCACCCAGGTGGGCTAATTTGGCGTAGACGCTGTGACATGCTGTCATGTATCACTGCCTGCGTTTGTGCAGGTTCTACCGCTGCCTCCATGTCCCGTGCTGTCATCGAAAGCAGGCCCGATTGACAATCAGGTGAGCGCTGTGGTGCCTGGGAAGAGTGTCAATGGGGCCCACCCACTTCAACTTGGCCTCCTCGGAATCAAAAGTAGGGAAGAGCCACGCACGGCCAACTTCATCCTCTGGCCAGACCATCCATTCTGGTCTTTGTCGAGTGTGGAAGAGTTTTACAAGTGCGCTCCCAGTCACTGGAGTCTGGAACCACTTTTCCACTCCACAACGTGTCTTCTCACTTGCAGTGCAAGTCAGAGGCTGACACCGGAGCAGAGGTAACCTTACTTTGCAGGTACTTGGAGGCTTCCTTCCCCCAACTTGACCGCTTGCGAGCGGCCATTCCCGAGCCCATTGCACAGCGGTGTGTTTGGCAGGCTCCTGTTGCCATGATCATGTGCATGCCTACTTGGATGTAGTGTGTATGCAATGGCCCAGCCAGCCGCAACTGCTGTTCACACCTGTTGTAATCCATTGGACCGCGGCCTAAGGCCTGTGGGATCCTGAGCATGCCGTAGCTATGCGCAGGGGTAGGGTACTGTCACATACCTTGCTGTCTAGGTATCTGCCGGTGACAGCACTGTATCTTCGTTGGAGGCGACGACACGTGAGACTTCGGACAGTAGAGAAAGAGTGATTACACTACGATCGACAGAGCCTATATAAGCGTTCTCTAAACGACTCATACGGATACGATCAGAATCAATGTCTGCTGGCACGCAATCTGCATGCATTGCTCGTGCATATGGTCAGCCATCGGTGCATGGCTGCCCCATAGCCACTCCGGATCAGCACCGTGTATCCTGGCACACATGGTCACCGTAGTCCTGTGTATGCCACCATGCATGGTCACCGTAGTCCTGTGCATGGCTGGATCACGACACTCCCCCTAGACTAAGCTTGTACTACCGCAAGCTGCAGTCTATCTCGAAATTTTCCCAGTGCTGGTCCTGCCAACACCTCACATCCCCCATTGGAGCCACTAAAGGTCAAGCCAAAGTCTATGGTCCCTCGCAGGTATCTCAGTACGTCAAGGACACCATTCCAATGACATTTGGCACTCCCAGCCATATGCCTGGCCAAGACATTAGCCGGAAACGCGATGTCTGGACGCGACACAACTGCCACATACTGGATGCTTCCTACGGCTTGCATAAACCTCTTATGCTCTGTGCCTGTAGCCTTCTCCTGGCTAGGATCTTCCTTCAGGCTAAACATTTTCTGCTTTGGCACCAAAGGAGTTGGCGCCCGTCTGCACTCACTCATGCTGAATCTCTCCAGCATGTCCCTGATGCTCTTTCTGTGTGTGATGGTGATAGTGCGAGCAGCGCGATCACGTATGACCTCCATGCCCAGCACATATCCCAGCTCCCCCAGGTCACGACCCTCAAATGCCTCAAGGCTCTTTCTGATGGCATCATCCATCTGCTCTACCAGACCGAAAATCAACAGATCATCGACCCACAGAAAAAATAAGACAACGTCCTACTTTGCAGATAAACAGTGCAGGGTCACTGGCTGATCTCACAAAGCCCATACTCAACAAGAGCTCTGCAAGCGCTTTGTGCCACTCCCTGGCAGCCTGCTTCAGACCATACAACGCCTTCTTCAGACGCCACACCATACCAGACCCATCATCTAGTACAGGAGGTTGTGCCACATACACTTCCTCCTCCAGAACACCATTCAGGAAAGCACATTTTATGTCTATATGCCTCGTCTCTAGATCCTCTACTGCACAGACCGATAACAGAGCCCTGAAGGTAGCATAACTGCCCACAGGTGCCCATGTCTCAAAGAAATCTACGCCCTCCACTTGCGTAAACCCCCTGGCTACATATCTGGCTTTGAAACGCTCAATTTCACCCTGTGCTCCTCGCTTGATCTTAAGCACCCACTTGCCTGTCACAGGCTTCGCTCCTAATGGGCACTCGACCAGCTCAAACACGTCATGTTCTCTCAAGGAGGTCAGCTCATCGAGCATGGCCGTGATCCACTGCTCACGGTGAGTGCCACGCATGGCCTGCTGCACCGTTGGATCATCTACTACGACCTCGACCTTCTTCCTCACGGTAGCTGCACGCCTGGACTCACAAAGGCTAGCAGTAGGGCCACCGTTCGGAGTCACCTCCTGCCCCGTCGGCTTTTCTGCATAAGGAGTCACACTGTCAGCCGTCGCAGACACTCCTTCAGCTAAGTCACCGACGTCACTCTCATCATTGAACACTGTGGAGCTCCCAGCATCATGCTCACGTGCACCCTCCGGGGAGATGCGCTCAACAGCAACATCACTCATAATGGCTCCCACAGCATGGACAGCAGGTCTCAAGACTTTGCGAATCAAATGAAAAGGCTTTGGAACCCATCGAATCCCCACCTCATGTGGCGGATCCAGACGTTCTCCGCTGCCCCTCGCGGCACTTGGTGCTGACTCTCCCCTGAGCCATCACCGCCTGTCGCTATTCCCCTAGGCACATGCCGTAGCTCGCCTTGCCCCTGGCCCTCAGACCCAGATATATGCCGTGGCTTATCATATCTGTCCCGGTCATCACGCCCTGACAACGTGGACCCGCGGTAACTTCGGCTGCCGCCGTGACCGTCAGCTCGCACAGATGGGGGTGGCTCACTCAGCTCCTTGCCCATCAACCGCTGGACTGGCTCCGCTGAGCGTGAGCGGGATCTAGACTCAGGCTCAGAGTCATCCTCACTACCAGATGCATCTTCGTCCGCCTCCTCATCAGTTGGAAGCGGATAGATGTCACAGTCTCCCATGTGCAGCACAGCTCTATCCCGCGTAGGGATTGTCTCTGCAGGCCTGAACTCGCAGTTCAGTGGCCCAGACGGCTGGTCTGCTGCATCATATTCCCAGTGCGGCACAGCTGCAGCACTGTCAGCCGCTGCAAGATCACAGCGCGCTGCAACCACTGCATCACTGATCTCCGGTGTGTGCCAGCGCTCATGGCGCGCCAGCAGCTCTGCACCCAACACTCTAGGAGAGAACTCAGGCTCACCCTCAGGTAGCTCCTCTCGTGGTTTGAAACGCCTATGCAACGTTCTGCTTGGTTCCCAGTGCTGATGGCCCAGACCCGGATGCTCCCCCTCAGCCCAATCCACATTTCTGCCCCTCTCTGGCATCATGTGTTCACGACTGGCTGGTGGACGCACTGCCCGCACACTGGTGCTCTTCACCCACTTCTTCATGTTGGGCAAGAACTCAGCCTCTGGCACTACACTGGTGAACTGATCTGGCAGGATCTCAAATTCACCCTGCTCATAGTTCTCTAGCACAACTGGGTCCGCCGTAGGTTCCCCAGCCATGTGAAATCGCTGCGCGAAATCCTTCACCAGAGCAGGTGGAGCAGCCGTGTGCCTGTACATCCGCACTGCTCCCCCATTCCCACGCTTCACATACACCCTGTCCATATGAGGACCTCCAACCGGTCCCATATAGGCACCGAGGATTCCTCGCTCCTCCAGGTGCCTGAAGTGCTCCCTCCGCGGATACACATACATTGGGCACCCGAAAGGCTTCACCTATGCCACCACGAGACGGAAGTCATCTTCACTGACTTTCCGAAACCACAACAAGTATGGCACTATCTCCCTGACATCCACATTTCTCTATGCACCTTTCCACAAATGCCGCATCTCTCCTGGCATTCAGCTGCTCACAGAGCTCCTTCAGGCTCAGCGCAAGCGCTCCCGCCTTCCGGACCCTCAGCTGCTTAGCCCGCTGCTGCTCATTCGTGGACCATGGCTCATGGCTGGTGGCAACTAACCTCTCTTCCAGCCTCTGCTTCGCCTCCCTCCGCCGAACACCTTCCAGTGCTGTACTCGACGTCAGGTTGTGTGCATGGTTCACGCACATGTATGCCTCCGGCCACAGGAATGCAGGGACTGCTGCCTGCAGCAGGCTTGCCCGCACTGACGTGTTCAGCACACCGATCTTTCGCTCTACCAACCCATTAGACTCATGCTGGGCGGTGTCAGTGAACGTGTGTACTATTCCCCGCCACTCAAGGTACTGAGCCAGGTGGTTAGAGCTGAACTCACGTCCCTGGTCCGTATGCAGCCTCCGCACCCCTATCTCCTTGTCATAGACAGTCTGAGTGCGGATGCGTTCTAGCAGAAGGCATATCATTTCAGCAGCACCGCTTTTCGACTTCAGCGGGATCACATGCGAGTACCTGCTGTACTCATCCACCACTACCAGGATGAAGTTCATTCCTCCTATGCCCACTGGCTTTATCTGTCCAGCCAGATCCGCATGCAACACTTCTCCAGCATACGTGGCATTCTCTGTCACTTTGCCCCCATGCTGTGCTCTGTCACCACTTCTCTGTTCCGCCACATGGCAACCATGACACTCAAGTGCTACTCCCGTAGGTTCAGGCAGCTTGAGGTCGAACAGGTCTGGATTATCTCGCATCAGTTTGAGAAACCGGTTGCGAGCACGGTGAAACGCGATATGCACCAGGAAAAATGGATCAACCTGGAAGGAAGATCTCTGACCAATAGGTACACCATCCACTGCAGCGACTCTCGCCTGCTCACCAACCCATTTCCTATTTCTGTGGAAAAGATTGTTAGCACTGGTCCAATCTGTACCTGAATCTACAAGGCGCAGTTCCCATATTGGTCTGCCTGTCCCGCAATACCAGCTCGGTGTGGGGTTGTCCTCACTATCCACACCCTGCTCACAGTTGCCCACAAACACCTGGGCTTGATCATGAAAGCCAGGCATTTCTACTGTATTTGCCTTGCCTGTGTGCAAGAATATGTTCGACCGCTTCAGCACAGTCGTTGATAGGATGTTTATCGGGCTGGCTGGCAACCAGTAAACATGATCTAGCTCAATGTCCACAGGCACCAGCTCACCCTTCACTGTCACGTACTTCCCCACATTCGCCCTGATAGTGCCCATGCCATATATCTTTAGCCTGCCCTGATCTAGAGGCTGGCATTCTGTGATATCCGGTGGTTTGATCTCACTGAATATGCTATAGTCAAAGCAGATGTTCAGATCAGACCCGCTATCCACCAGAAACGTGTATGGCATATTGGGCGCTGGCCCATCACCACATTCAGCTCGCAGTTCAGCTAGATCAACTACAGCCACCTGCGGGCCACCGCGGCCTCTGCCACGGCCTCGCCCTGCAGCTGCTTGCTTCTGCAGAAACTGCTTGACTTCTGCTGAGAGCAAGGGACACTCTTTCTGCAAATGACCAGGCTTATTGCAGTTGAAGCACTTACGGTTGTCTGCTCCCCCCGCTCCCACTGCAGCAACCTGTGGGGGTGTACCATGGCGACCACCGTGGCGTCCACCACGATACCCTCGTCCCCCATAACGCTGCTGACCACCGCGATCTTCCCGTGGGAACCGCGATGGAGCAGGTTGGCTGCTAGTCTGAGCGTGTGTCAGCAATGTGGACACTATCTGCTGCACTGGCAGCTGCTGCAGCATCGGCTGCAACAACGCATATTCTCTGTCTACTGCCAGTAGCCTAGAGCGGTACAACTGGTCAAGCACATTCTCCCCCAGACCCCTCATCTGGTTCACTATGCCCACTACTTCATTGACATGCCTTTCTAGTGGTTTGCCTGCTTGTCTAGCACCACTAAGCTGTTGGTACAGCTTCTGAATCTCTACCTCGACTGAAGGCATGTACTTGGCATGAAGCAATGACCACAACTCATGGACAAAGCTACAGTTGGACACGAAATCCCTATCCTCCTTGGCAGAGTAATAAACAGCCAATGCTTGACCGACTCATGGGCCTGGCTATTCTGTGCTAGTGGATCGTTCACCAGCAAGCTACTCTCTCCCAGTGTGCATCCCAGTGTGCAACCCAGTGTGCATCCCAGTGTGCAGCCTGAGCCACTTGCTGCGCGTGCTTCGCTCCGTGCACCGCTGCCTCACTCGCATTCCCCGTAGGATCAGCGTTGCTCGGCATGGCGGCCTGCAGAGGGTTTACACTGAGATACCCGTAGGTCCCAGCGTCTTGTCCTTCCCCGTGGGGCATGAACTGACCCTCCGCGGCCTGCTCGCGGCGCACTGTGGAGCGAGTGCGGTGGTGCGGAGGGTTAACAGCTCCCTCCACACCGTCAGATCCGATAGATCCTTGGCGAGATGCCATTGAATCGTCTCGGAATGGTGGAGTCCTGCAACGATCACTGTACGTCGCAGGACACGCAGACCCGTAGGCCTCTTTGCGAGACCAGCACACCAGCACAATGCAGCTCCGCCGTAGCATTCTGCATCAGCCGTATCTAATCTCTCTACGGTCAGCTATACGCTAGAGCGGTGTGACTCGCTCATCGAAACGCACAGCCGCAACCGCAGGTTCCCCCTGGACTCTCTCGCATGCTAATAGACATCACAAGAACACCCACAATCATCACCGATACCATGTTGTAATCCATTGGACCGCGGCCTAAGGCCTGTGGGATCCTGAGCATGCCGTAGCTATGCGCAGGGGTAGGGTACTGTCACATACCTTGCTGTCTAGGTATCTGCCGGTGACAGCACTGTATCTTCGTTGGAGGCGACGACACGTGAGACTTCGGACAGTAGAGAAAGAGTGATTACACTACGATCGACAGAGCCTATATAAGCGTTCTCTAAACGACTCATACGGATACGATCAGAATCAATGTCTGCTGGCACGCAATCTGCATGCATTGCTCGTGCATATGGTCAGCCATCGGTGCATGGCTGCCCCATAGCCACTCCGGATCAGCACCGTGTATCCTGGCACACATGGTCACCGTAGTCCTGTGTATGCCACCATGCATGGTCACCGTAGTCCTGTGCATGGCTGGATCACGACAACACCTTGACATGAGCGATGGATCATCACATGTCTGGTGATCGCGACGTACACCCTGCTAATTTGCACTGAGCTGCAAACACATACATTGTGATTTTGTGTGGCCATACACATCGTTCAGAAACCTGTATCATCCTGACGTCAGGCGACCGGAAGGGAGCGGGCTTGCAAGTAAGCCAAGCATACCAGCAAGCCATGCAGTCGGAACGATGTTGGTCAAATCTGTGTCCTCGCTCTTGTTCTTGGTCCCTGCATGTACGTGCAGGCTATGAATGGCACTGGTCTGGCCTCTTCGTCAACTAAACACACACATGCAGATTCCATGACATGTGCAGATGAGCACTGCATCTCCCAGCCTGTTGACATCACAATGCTTAAGCACATCGTTTCGTTTCCCACATCCGATAAACACGCAAAGCAGTGCGTCATAAACAAAAAAAATGAAAAAAACCGGATGAACGTAGTTGAACCTGTAGCTGAGGCACTCAGTTGCCTGCAGCTTCCTGGAGGCCAAGCCTCTGCAGTTCAAGGCACCCTCAAGTGTGCCCCAGCTTCTGGCTGAGGTCCCGACCACGCAGGAAGTTGAGGTGGCTCCGGACGATGCAGCCAGCAGCATCAATGGCTGTGCCGTTGTGATCCTCGGAGATGCAGCCCATGTCTTCCCACCTGGTGCGTGCACTTGCACATCTGCTCCATATGCTGCAGGGCCTAGCCTGAATCATGCTTCCCGATGCACATCTGCAGCACCTCTTGGTGACGTGAGCGATTCGCTCCACAAAAATACACAGATCTAGAGTGGCCCACACTGTTGAATGTGAACCACACTGGAAGACTGTACCACATTTGCAGTGTTTAACATACAGGTGCACAGGGAGCACACAATGTCTTTCATGTTCTCTGCCCCTTGTTGGTGATTCGTATTGATAATCCAAACACAAGCACTGCGCCATCTGGCTGCATGACGGATTTGGAACTGCTGATGTGTTAACTCACAAGGCAGCGACGCATGTTGGGCTCGGGGTCGTGTGATGGTGCAGACTCGAGTGAAAACACTGCTGACTCTGTTGTGCAGACCTCGGCCAGGGCGTCAAACTCCTCAGTGCTGGATGTTGACACGCTTGCTGCCTGCCTGGACGAGCATCCTGGTGACGCAAGTGCCTGCTCTAAGAGCTTATGAGGTTGCGCGGCTGCCAGAGAAACCGCGCCTTGCAGCGCATGATGCAGGCACGAATAGCTCCCTGTTGCATGCGGTCCTCTGTTGCAAGCTCTCTGTTGCATGCGGCCCTCTGTTGCAGCTCTCTGTTGCATGCGGTCCTCTGTTGCAGCTCTCTGTTGCATGCGGTCCTGCTAAGTTCTGTGCTAGATGAGCTCCTGCCCCAACGCGTGAAGAGGTGTCAGTGTTGCATTCAACCATCGGCATTATGCTAGCAGGCACATGCGAATTGTGCTGAACCGTTTCGTGTGTGCAGGTTGGAATGCCATACCAGTACAGGCAGGAGAAGATGGAGGTGCAGAAGTTTTTCCACGGCATCAATGTTCAGGCACGTTGTTTGCTGTCGAAGGTCGTGCCTGGTGTGATCGCGAAGCCGGTAGCGATGGTCGCTCTGAATGGTAAGTCGCGAGAGGCGCACGCTGTACCAAGACACGCTGGCAAAGGCAAAATGACACGACTAGGCTGGCTGCCAAATCTGCCTGGCAGTGGTGCTTGCCGGCGGCGTGTACCTGGCTGCTCATGCAGCCAAGCTCATTTGAAGTGGGGCGCTGTGCACTACGCTGACTCATCATTTCACGTTTGAATCAGATGGCCGGGTGTACCCTGGTTACAGAGACTGAAGAGCGCTCTCCGACAGTGCTATACCTGCTGCATCCAGGTGATGGCGGATACTCTGAGGGCTTCAGATGGATTGCAGTGCCTGTGTCCACACGTGTTCAGCGAAGCTAACTCGGTCACAGCCGAGGAGGCCATCGACTGTGATTGTGATCTTCTGCTTCATTTACTTCTCGCTGACTGCACCTGTAGCTCCGCTGCTTCATGTCTCCTTTGTGTTGGTGCCATACATGTGTCCCAGGTGTCGTGATCCAGCCATGCACAGGACTACGGAGACCATGCATGGTTGCATACACAGGACTACGGAGACCATGTATGCATGGATGCACGGTGCTGATCCGGAGTGGCTATGGGACGCCATGCACCGATGGCTTACCATATGCACGAGCAATGCATGCTAGATTGCGTGCCGCAGACAATGATTCTGATCGTATCCGTATGAGACGTTTGGTTGAACGCTTATATAGGCTCTACTGAGCTCCTCTCGTGGTTTGAAACCGCCTATGCAACGTTCTGCTTGGTTCCCAGTGCTGATGGCCCAGACCCGGATGCTCCCCCTCAGCCCAATCCACATTTCTGCCCCTCTCTGCATCATGTGTTCACGACTGGCTGGTGGACGCACTGCCCGCACACTGGTGCTCTTCACCCACTTCTTCATGTTGGGCAAGAACTCAGCCTCTGGCACTACACTGGTGAACTGATCTGGCAGGATCTCAAATCACCCTGCTCATAGTTCTCTAGCACAACTGGGTCCGCCGTAGGTTCCCCAGCCATGTGAAATCGCTGCGCGAAATCCTTCACCAGAGCAGGTGGAGCAGCCGTGTGCCTGTACATCCGCACTGCTCCCCCATTCCCACGCTTCACATACACCCTGTCCATATGAGGACTCCACGGTCCCATATAGGCACCGAGGATTCCTCGCTCTCCAGGTGCCTGAAGTGCTCCCTCCGCGGATACACATACATTGGGCACCCGAAAGGCTTCACCTGTGCCACCACGAGACGGAAGTCATCTTCACTGACTTTCCGAAACCACAACAAGTATGGCACTATCTCCCTGACATCCACATTTCTCTATGCACCTTTCCACAAATGGCCGCATCTCTCCTGGCATTCAGCTGCTCACAGAGCTCCTTCAGGCTCAGCGCAAGCGCTCCCGCCTTCCGGACCCTCAGCTGCTTAGCCCGCTGCTGCTCATTCGTGGACCATGGCTCATGGCTTGGTGGCAACTAACCTCTCTTCCAGCCTCTGCTTCGCCTCCCTCCGCCGAACACCTTCCAGTGCTGTACTCGACGTCAGGTTGTGTGCATGGTTCACGCACCATGTATGCCTCCGGCCACAGGATGAGGATGCTCCTGCAGCGTTGCCCGCACTGACGTGTTCAGCACACCGATCTTTCGCTCTACCAACCCATTAGACTCATGCTGGGCAGGTGTCAGTGAACGTGGGTACTATTCCCCGCCCACTCAAGGTACTGAGCCAGGTGGTTAGAGCTGAACTCACGTCCCTGGTCCGTATGCAGCCTCCCGCACCCCTATCTCCTTGTCATAGGACAGTCTGAGTGCGGATGCGTTCTAGCAGAAGGCATATCATTTCAGCAGCACCGCTTTCGACTTCAGCGGGATCACATGCGAGTACCTGCTGTACTCATCCACCACTACCAGGATGAAGTTCATTCCTCCTATGCCCACTGGCTTTATCTGTCCAGCCAGATCCGCATGCAACACTTCTCCAGCATACGTGGCATTCTCTGTCACTTTGCCCCCATGCTGTGCTCTGTCACCACTTCTCTGTTCCGCCACATGGCAACCATGACACTCAAGTGCTACTCCCGTAGGTTCAGGCAGCTTGAGGTCGAACAGGTCTGGATTATCTCGCATCAGTTTGAGGAAACCGGTTGCGAGCACGGTGAAACGCGATATGCACCAGGAAAAATGGATCAACCTGGAAGGAAGATCTCTGGACCAATAGGTACACCATCCACTGCAGCGACTCTCGCCTGCTCACCAACCCATTCCTATTTCTGTGGAAAAGATTGTTAGCACTGGTCCAATCTGTACCTGAATCTACAAGGCGCAGTTCCCATATTGGTCTGCCTGTCCCGCAATACCAGCTCGGTGTGGGGTTGTCCTCACTATCCACACCCTGCTCACAGTTGCCCACAAACACCTGGGCTTGATCATGAAAGCCAGGCATTTCTACTGTATTTGCCTTGCCTGTGTGCAAGAATATGTTCGACCGCTTCAGCACAGTCGTTGATAGGATGTTTATCGGGCTGGCTGGCAAACCAGTAAACATGATCTAGCTCAATGTCCACAGGCACCAGCTCACCCTTCACTGTCACGTACTTCCCACATTCGCCCTGATAGTGCCCATGCCATATATCTTTAGCCTGCCCTGATCTAGAGGCTGGCATTCTGTGATATCCGGTGGTTTGATCTCACTGAATATGCTATAGTCAAAGCAGATGTTCAGATCAGACCCGCTATCCACCAGAAACGTGTATGGCATATTGGGCGCTGGCCCATCACCACATTCAGCTCGCAGTTCAGCTAGATCAACTACAGCCACCTGCGGGCCACCGCGGCCTCTGCCACGGCCTCGCCCTGCCAGCTGCTTGCTTCTGCAGAAACTGCTTGACTTCTGCTGAGAGCAAGGGACACTCTTTCTGCAAATGACCAGGCTTATTGCAGTTGAAGCACTTACGGTTGTCTGCTCCCCCCGCTCCCACTGCAGCAACCTGTGGGGGTGTACCATGGCGACCACCGTGGCGTCCACCACGATACCCTCGTCCCCCATAACGCTGCTGACCACCGCGATCTTCCCGTGGGAACCGCGATGGAGCAGGTTGGCTGCTAGTCTGAGCGTGTGTCAGCAATGTGGACACTATCTGCTGCACTGGCAGCTGCTGCAGCATCGGCTGCAACAACGCATATTCTCTGTCTACTGCCAGTAGCCTAGAGCGGTACAACTGGTCAAGCACATTCTCCCCCAGACCCCTCATCTGGTTCACTATGCCCACTACTTCATTGACATGCCTTTCTAGTGGTTTGCCTGCTTGTCTAGCACCACTAAGCTGTTGGTACAGCTTCTGAATCTCTACCTCGACTGAAGGCATGTACTTGGCATGAAGCAATGACCACAACTTCATGGACAAAGCTACAGTTGGACACGAAATCCCTATCCTCCTTGGCAGAGTAATAAACAGCCAATGCTTGACCGACTCATGGGCCTGGCTATTCTGTGCTAGTGGATCGTTCACCAGCAAGCTACTCTCTCCCAGTGTGCATCCCAGTGTGCAACCCAGTGTGCATCCCAGTGTGCAGCCTGAGCCACTTGCTGCGCGTGCTTCGCTCCGTGCACCGCTGCCTGAGCACTCGCATTCCCCGTAGGATCAGCGTTGCTCGGCATGGCGGCCTGCAGAGGGTTTACACTGAGATACCCGTAGGTCCCAGCGTCTTGTCCTTCCCCGTGGGCATGAACTGACCCTCCGCGGCCTGCTCGCGGCGCACTGTGGAGCGAGTGCGGTGGTGCGGAGGGTTAACTGCTCCCTCCACACCGTCAGATCCGATAGATCCTTGGCGAGATGCCATTGAATCGTCTCGGAATGGTGGAGTCCTGCAACGATCACTGTACGTCGCAGGACACGCAGACCCGTAGGCCTCTTTGCGAGACCAGCACACCAGCACAATGCAGCTCCGCCGTAGCATTCTGCATCAGCCGTATCTAATCTCTCTACGGTCAGCTATACGCTAGAGCGGTGTGACTCGCTCATCGAAACGCACAGCCGCAACCGCAGGTTCCCCCTGGACTCTCTCGCATGCTAATAGACATCACAAGAACACCCACAATCATCACCGATACCATGTTGTAATCCATTGGACCGCGGCCTAAGGCCTGTGGGATCCTGAGCATGCCGTAGCTATGCGCAGGGGTAGGGTACTGTCACATACCTTGCTGTCTAGGTATCTGCCGGTGACAGCACTGTATCTTCGTTGGAGGCGACGACACGTGAGACTTCGGACAGTAGAGAAAGAGTGATTACACTACGATCGACAGAGCCTATATAAGCGTTCTCTAAACGACTCATACGGATACGATCAGAATCAATGTCTGCTGGCACGCAATCTGCATGCATTGCTCGTGCATATGGTCAGCCATCGGTGCATGGCTGCCCCATAGCCACTCCGGATCAGCACCGTGTATCCTGGCACACATGGTCACCGTAGTCCTGTGTATGCCACCATGCATGGTCACCGTAGTCCTGTGCATGGCTGGATCACGACAACACCTTGACATGAGCGATGGATCATCACATGTCTGGTGATCGCGACGTACACCCTGCTAATTTGCACTGAGCTGCAAACACATACATTGTGATTTTGTGTGGCCATACACATCGTTCAGAAAACCTGTATCATCCTGACGTCAGGCGACCGGAAGGGAGCGGGCTTGCAAGTAAGCCAAGCATACCAGCAAGCCATGCAGTCGGAACGATGTTGGTCAAATCTGTGTCCTCGCTCTTGTTCTTGGTCCCTGCATGTACGTGCAGGCTATGAATGGCACTGGTCTGGCCTCTTCGTCAACTAAACACACACATGCAGATTCCATGACATGTGCAGATGAGCACTGCATCTCCCAGCCTGTTGACATCACAATGCTTAAGCACATCGTTTCGTTTCCCACATCCGATAAACACGCAAAGCAGTGCGTCATAAACAAAAAAAATGAAAAAACCGGATGACGTAGTTGAACCTGTAGCTGAGGCACTCAGTTGCCTGCAGCTTCCTGGAGGCCAAGCCTCTGCAGTTCAAGGCACCTCAAGTGTGCCCCAAGCTTCTGGCTGAGGTCCCGACCACGCAGGAAGTTGAGGTGGCTCCGGACGATGCAGCCAGCAGCATCAATGGCTGTGCCGTTGTGATCCTCGGAGATGCAGCCCATGTCTTCCCACCTGGTGCGTGCACTTGCACATCTGCTCCATATGCTGCAGGGCCTAGCCTGAATCATGCTTCCCGATGCACATCTGCAGCACCTCTTGTGACGTGAGCGATTCGCTCACACAAAAAATACACAGATCTAGAGTGGCCCACACTGTTGAATGTGAACCAACACTGGAAGACTGTACCACATTTGCAGTGTTTAACATACAGGTGCACAGGGAGCACACAATGTCTTTCATGTTCTCTGCCCCTTGTTGGTGATTCGTATTGATAATCCAAACACAAGCACTGCGCCATCTGGCTGCATGACGGATTTGGAACTGCTGATGTGTTAACTCACAAGGCAGCGACGCATGTTGGGCTCGGGGTCGTGTGATGGTGCAGACTCGAGTGAAAACACTGCTGAGCTCTGTTGTGCAGACCTCGGCCAGGGCGTCAACTCCTCAGTGCTGGATGTTGACACGCTTGCTGCCTGCCTGGACGAGCATCCTGGTGACGCAAGTGCTGCTCTAAGAGCTTATGAGGTTGCGCGGCTGCCAGAGAACCGCGCCTTGCAGCGCATGATGCAGGCACGAATAGCTCCCTGTTGCATGCGGTCCTCTGTTGCAGCTCTCTGTTGCATGCGGCCCTCTGTTGCAGCTCTCTGTTGCATGCGGTCCTCTGTTGCAGCTCTCTGTTGCATGCGGTCCTGCTAAGTTCTGTGCTAGATGAGCTCCTGCCCCAACGCGTGAAGAGGTGTCAGTGTTGCATTCAACCATCGGCATATGCTAGCAGGCACATGCGAATTGTGCTGAACCGTTTCGTGTGTGCAGGTTGGAATGCCATACCAGTACAGGCAGGAGAAGATGGAGGTGCAGAAGTTTTTCCACGGCATCAATGTTCAGGCACGTGTTGTGCTGTCGAAGGTCGTGCCTGGTGTGATCGCGAAGCCGGTAGCGATGGTCGCTCTGAATGGTAGTCGCGAGAGGCGCACGCTGTACCAAGACACGCTGGCAAAGGCAAATGACACGACTAGGCTGCTGCAAATCTGCCTGGCAGTGGTGCTTGCCGGCGGCGTGTACCTGGCTGCTCATGCAGCCAAGCTCATTTGAAGTGGGGCGCTGTGCACTACGCTGACTCATCATTTCACGTTTGAATCAGATGGCCGGGTGTACCCTGGTTACAGAGACTGAAGAGCGCTCTCCGACAGTGCTATACCTGCTGCATCCAGGTGATGGCGGATACTCTGAGGGCTTCAGATGGATTGCAGTGCCTGTGTCCACACGTGTTCAGCGAAGCTAACTCGGTCACAGCCGAGGAGGCCATCGACTGTGATTGTGATCTTCTGCTTCATTTACTTCTCGCTGACTGCACCTGTAGCTCCGCTGCTTCATGTCTCCTTTGTGTTGGTGCCATACATGTGTCCCAGGTGTCGTGATCCAGCCATGCACAGGACTACGGAGACCATGCATGGTTGCATACACAGGACTACGGAGACCATGTATGCATGGATGCACGGTGCTGATCCGGAGTGGCTATGGGACGCCATGCACCGATGGCTTACCATATGCACGAGCAATGCATGCTAGATTGCGTGCCGCAGACAATGATTCTGATCGTATCCGTATGAGACGTTTGGTTGAACGCTTATATAGGCTCTACTGATCAAAGTGTAATCACTCTACTCTGCCAAAGACTCACGTGCTATAATCCAAGACTGAGAGCGCACTGTCACAGCGGAGGCCTGTACACCAGCCAGGTATGTGACAGCGCGACCCCCTGCGCACGGCTACGCCATGCTTAGATCCCACAGTGCCTACGGGCTACGGTCTACTGAATTACGACATGGTATCGGTGATGTTTGTGGGTATTCTAGCGATGGTTGTATGCTTGCGATAGAGTCCAGGGGTCTACGGCTGTCGTAATTCAGTGGACCGCAGCCCTAAGGCACTGTGGGATCTAAGCACTGTGTAGCTGTGCGCAGGGGGTCGCGCTGTCACATACCTGGCTGGTGTACAGGCCTCCGCTGTGACAGTGCGCTCTCAGTCTTGGATTATAGCACGTGAGTCTTTGGCAGAGTAGAGTGATTACACTTTGATCAGTAGAGCCTATATAAGCGTTCAACCAAACGTCTCATACGGATACGATCAGAATCATTGTCTGCGGCACGCAATCTAGCATGCATTGCTCGTGCATATGGTAAGCCATCGGTGCATGGCGTCCCATAGCCACTCCGGATCAGCACCGTGCATCCACTCCATGCATGGTCACCGTAGTCCTGTGCATGGCTGGATCACGACACTCCCCCTAGACTAGGCTTGTACTACCGCAAGCTGTAGTCTATCTCTAAATTTTGCTAGTGCTGGTCCCGCCAACACTTTCGTAAACATATCAGCTAGCATGTCTACCGTGCTAACCCAGCTGATAGTTAACTCATCGAGTTCTACGAACTCGCGGACCCTCAGGTCCCTGACCCTGATGTGCTTGGAGCGGTCACTAGAGATGGGGTTCACAGCTAGCAAGTTGGCACTCTTGTTGTCACCCCACAGAGTTGGCTTCACAGCCGACAAACCAAGATCAGTGCACAACTGCTTTGCCCACATCACCTCATTGGCTGCTGAGCTCATCGCAATAAGCTCTGCCTCAGTCGTATCACCAGCCACAATAGTCTGCCTCTTCGAACGCCCAGAACACACAGTTCCCATGCATCCGGACTATCACTCCTGACACGCTCTTCAAGCAAGCACCATTGGCGAAGTCAGCATCCGTAAATGCTTCCAACACCTCACTTCCTTCGTTGGAGCCACTAAAAGTCAAGCCAAGATCTATGGTCCCTCGCAGGTATCTCAGTACATGCTGGACAGCAGCCCAATGACACTTCGCACTCCCAGCCATATGCCTGGCCAGGACATTGGCCGGAAAGGAAATATCAGGACGCGACACAGCAGCCACATACTGGATGCTTCCTACGGCTTGCATAAACCTCTTATGCTCTGCGACAGTAGCCTTCTCCTGGCTAGGATCATCCTTCAGACTAAACACTTTCTGCTTTGGTACCAACGGCGTTGGTGCCTTTCTGCACTCACTCATACTGAACCTTTCCAGCATGTCCCTGATGTTCTTTCTGTGCGTTATGGTGATAGTGCGAGCAGGCCGATCACGTATGACCTCCATACCCAGCACATATCCCAGCTCCCCCAGGTCACGACCCTCAAATGCCTCAAGGATCCTGCTGATGGCATCATCCATCTGCTCCTTACGACCGAAGATCAACAGATCATCGACCCATAGGAAAATAAGACATCGTCCTATTTTGCAAATAAACAGTGCGGGGTCACTGGCTGATCTCACAAAGCCCATTCTCGACAAGAGCTCTGCAAGCGCTTTATGCCACTCCCTGGCAGCTTGCTTCAGACCATACAACGCCTTTTTCAGACGCCACACCATACCAGACCCATCATCCAGTACAGGAGGTTGTGCCACATACACTTCCTCCTCCAGAACACCATTCAGGAAAGCACATTTAATGTCTATGTGTCTCGTCTCCAGATCCTCTACAGCACAGACAGACAACAGAGCCCTGAAGGTAGCATAACTGCCCACAGGTGCCCATGTCTCAAAGAAATCTACGCCCTCAACTTGCGTAAATCCCCTGGCTACATATCTAGCTTTGAATCGCTCAATCTCACCCTGTGCTCCTCGCTTAATCTTAAGCACCCACTTGCCTGTCACAGGCTTCACTCCTGCTGGGCACCTGACTAACTCGAACACATCATGTTCCCTTAAGGAGGTCAACTCATCAAGCATTGCTATGATCCACTGCTCACGATGGCAGCCTCTCATGGCTTGCTTCACCGTTGGATCGTCCAGCACAGCTTTGACCTTCTTCCTCGCAGCAGCTGCACACCGGGACTCACTGCGGCTTAGCAGTCTTGCCCACTGCTCGGAATCACCTCCTGCCCGTCGTGTTCTCTGCATCAGGAGTCACACTGTCAGCCGTAGCAAACACTCCATCCGCCAGAATCACCGACGTCACTCTCCATATGGACTACTGTGGAGCTCCCAGCATCATCATGCTCACGTGCATCATCCGGGGAAATGCGCTCAACAGCAGCATTCTCACTTTCATTCACTCCCACAGCATGGACAGCAGGTCTTAAGGTTTTGCGAATCAATTTGAAAGGTTTTGGAACCCATCGAACCCTCACCTCTTGTGGTGGATCCAGAATGTTCTCCGCTGCCTCCTGCGGCACTTGGTGCTAACTCTCCCCCTGAGCCAGCTCCGCCTGCCTCTACTCCACTAGGCACATGCCGTAGCTTGCCGTGCCCCTGACTATCAAACACGCTGTGGCATATGCCGTGGCTCATCATGCTCCCAGCGTACTGCACGTCCTGACACCGCTGACCCTTGCCATCGGTTGTACATCCCGTGGTCTTCAGATTTCGCAGGTGGGGGTGGCTCACTCGGCGCCTTGCCCATCGACCGTGGACTCGCTGCGGTGAACGCAGAGCGCGATCGAGACCGAGATCCTGAGGGCTCAGATTGCCCCTGAGAATGACTCAGCAGAGTCACTGGCAGCCCCTGGCTGTTCCTCCCCCTCAGACTCATCATTCTCACTACCCTGTGGCTCAATGCGGCAGCCACTCAATCCAGCACAGCTCTATCCCGCGTAGGGATCACATCTCTCGGTCGCATCTCAGCATTGTGGCGGACCGGATGGTTGCTGAACCGCATCATACTCCCAGTGTGGTACCCTGTTCACACAGTCCTCGGCCCGTGTAAGCGCAACGGCGCTGTCACCACTGCCTCACTGATCTCAGGCGTGTGCCACCGCTCATGCCTGGCTATCAGCTCAGAGCCTAAAACACGCGGTGAAAACGGCGGCTCACCCTCAGGCAACTCATCATCCGGCACATAGCGCCGATGCAACTGCCTGCCTGGTTTCCCAGTGTGTGTGCCCCAGCGCTGGATGCTCCCCCTCAGCCCAATCCACATTTCTGCCCCTCTCTGCATCATGTGATCACGACTGGCTGGTGGTCGCACTGCCCTAACACTAGTTGATCTCAACCATTTCTGCATGTTGGGCAAGAAAACCAACGTCAGGTACTACACGAGTATGCTCAATTGGGCATGATCTTCGAATTCTCCCAGCTCGTACGTTCTCCAACATGACCGGATCCACCGTAGCTTGCTCCGACAATGTGGAACGTTTCGCGAACTCTCTCAGCAGAGCTGGTGGAGAAGCCGTATGCCTATACATACGCACTGCATCCCCCATTCCCCTCGCTTCACGTAAGCTCTATCCATGTGAGGACCAGCACCCGGTCCCATGTAGAAACCGAGCACTCCTCTCTCATCCAGGTGTCTGAAGTCCTCTCTCCGAGCATATACATACATCGGACACCCGAAAGGTCACCTGGGCCACCACCAGATGGAATGTGTCTGCTCACTCCACATTCCTGAACCACAAACAGATTGCTTACATGCCATCATGTGATCCTCCATGCTTTGCCGTCGTCGACACTCGTGTCTTAAAATGTGTCCTAGTATGAAGTGGAACAGGACAGCTGTGGTGGAATTTGGCCAGCTCTGAGTCCACATGTGGTGACAGGGGATGAAAAAACACTCGTGGTTCTGATACCCACACAGATCTGTGCGAAGTGAGCGTGCATGGATAATTTGTTTTCACTGAAACAACCTCGAGAACATTGCAAAGCGCATCGAAATTGACGAGTTTGCATTCGTGTCCCGCATCTGAGAACTACAGGTAAAACTGTTCAGGGCATCCAGTTTGACCACCGGAACTACCAAAAATCGTCCTACCTGTACTTTGCTAGAGCTGTTTACGACAGCTTGCCGCTTGTACATGTCGGCTACTTGTTCAGGTGAGGTTGTCTCCTCTGGACCTTTGTCATCGCGCACCCGCACCAACCGAGGGAATCGGATAGATACACTTTAGCACAATCCACCTTGCCAATCGCTGCAGTGTATACAGGACTGATTGACAAATCGGCTGCCTTAACTTCCCAACTACTTTAGCATCCAGCCAAACGTCTGGAATGAGTTTGTCTGTGACCCTGCAAAGACATGTGGCCAGTGAAGCACTGCCGCATTGCACAGATAACACACAGTCAGGAGAGTTTCATGTTAGCTCTAAAATAACTTACCTGTAATATCTGGGTGCTTGCGGGATTATGTGTGTCTTGAGCTGATCAGATAACTCCTTCAGCAGTTCTTCTGAAAAAACCTGTACAATTTTACTAATGCTCTGGAACTCTTCTGCCTCTGCATCATACACGGCCAGCAAGAATGATCCATACCCACCTGCGGAACGGTGTATCTTGTTTCATGCCGCCCATGCTCATGACTATCATGGGTTGCAGGATTTGCAGCAAAAAATGCGATTGCACGCAGTCATGCCCACTTGTATTCTTGTCATGCAGAGCTGTGTTGACCTGAAGTACGCCTGCACCTGTGCGCTTCCCTTTACCATGCAATGCGCCGATGACAGCAACATCAAAGGTATCCCCTTGACCCTCGAGGTAGTCTTTCTTCAGCTTGAGCCAATTCAATGACCTCTTGCTTGGCTCATATGAATCATCGAGAGTTTTTGACAATGAGTCCTCTGTGCATTCCTTGACAGCCTCATCCAGGAAATTCTGTTGGACACGTGAAAGTTAGGTCCCACACGCTGACTGTCCCAAATAACCACAACAAAGCATGATGTTAATCTGCAAGTATCAGCCAGGCAGACAAGCGTGCCTGAAGCTCGTCGATGTCTCGGCTGGTCTTGGCAGTAGCAAATTGCACTTGACCGTCCTGAGGGATGATGGAACGATACATCGCCTCTCTTCGTTCACGGAGGGGCTTCCTGAGAAGAACATCTCCGTCCAGGTACAGGCAATCAAAACAGTACAGGACTACCTACATATATGAATCTCGTGGCAGCAGCACTCTTCACAGGATCAAAGATACCTCACTCCTTTCCAAGCTAGACAGATGTATGACACATCAAGCAGACGAGGGTTTGATGGCTTGCATCACACCTGAACCTTGACATCTTCTTCTTTGACATCTTTCCGCTTGCGTGTCGTCAAAACTTGAAAGGGCAGGAACACCTTGCGCTCGGAGTCCCATGCTTGAGCTTCACAGTCCAGTACAATGCTGCGCACACCAGGAGCTAATGCCTGCCGCATGCGTGCCACGACATCGGGATACTTGGAGGTGGTGTTTTCTAAATTTCGGCTGTAAATGTGGACTGAGCCATCCTCCAGGACATGAACCTGAAAGTGGTGGACACCGTCGATCATGTAATGCCAAAGCAGCTTCCATGACACAAGACTGTAGGCATAGGCCACCATCTACACCATATTGATTCATTACCTGGGCTCTTTCACCATCGTATTTATACTCACATGTGAACTCGCTGTCAGCAACTTGTCCAGCACCTCGGAGACACCATTTGTTGGTCGAGCCAACATAGCTTTGACAGGCGTGCCAGGTTCGAAGTGCACATGCTGTAAAAGCGCGTCTGTACCATGCTGAAGCAGTGCAGGTATGAGCTTTTCGTAATTTGGGCACTCGCTGTACGCCTTCCTTACTGCAGCAGCTGCAGTTTCTAGAGTATTTGCAAGGTTATTGCCGGCACATGGTTCATGTTCGGTTTTCCTCTGCAAACAACATGCTTTGCATTCTGGGTAAATCTCAGCATCAGGCACGCACACGACATCCAAGGTACCACCTCGCAGTTTTAGACGTTGGCAGGGCGAACGCACTTCAAGTGTAATGGCCTGTGCCAGAGCTACAAGGACAGATTGCTCAGCAAGGCCAATCCGCAGCTTGCCTTGAATTGACCTCACCAGGAAGCCAGGCTCGGCATCCCGTGCGGCAGCCAGCAGCTTCATGATGATGTTTTTCTTGCATCTGACTTTGTGACCTTCCAGGCTTGCAATGCTCTTTAAGCTGCTCAAACACACCCTTCATGCATGCACCACTTGGTCTAGATCAGCTGACAAGGCAGGATATGTTGCTTCTATGTTACATAGTTTGGCCATCGCACCACAATCGTCAAGGGCTTGGTAGGAAACATTGTCCTTTGTTACCCTTGCTATTGCAGCGACCTCGCCAAGATTCTCCAAACCGTTGCGTACCTCTTCTTCACTTGCGATTCCTGGCCTTCCTGTTGCTTGCGCCAAGTGCTTGATCAGGATTGCGTCACCAATCCAAGTTCAATTCCTGAATGCGCTGGGCTACCTGCACACGTCTGCCATTCTCATGATGCTCAGCAGCACACGACACAGTGCGGCCACACCAGAGATGGGAATCGTACCTTCTAGTGCAAAGGTAAACCATCGGCAAAAGATTCTGACGGGTGAGAGCAATAACAATCTCATGGCACTTGTGAGGGTGGCAACAATTGCAAGCCTTTTCGATTGTGGAGCAAATCTCGTTGAAGGTCGCAGCAAGAAATGCGTATGGCACAGGTTTTCCTGCATCCCCGTCGCAATAGAAACAACGGCGTCCTGTCAACCAGCAAATGCTGAGCAGCAGCAGCCAAGATCCTGCGCCTACACGTCCACTTTCGTTGCTGCTGCAGCCTTTCGCTTGCCAAGGACGCTGTTTATAGATGACTTTGCCTCAGTTGCTGACTTGCTCATGTTCAGGGTGCCATGGTTTCGATGTCCTGTGGCATCCTCGCTGCAGTGACTTGCGTGCCTCATATGAATATTTAGCACAAAGGAATTACAGTCAGGTCTGATGGAGATAATCACTGGTGCCATGTAGCGCTAGTCTGCTAGAATAAGTATGCATGCACGGATGGCAAAAAATGACAAGCCACAGATTCATTACCTTGCCATGCCGAGTGTCAACTTGTTTGCGGAGTCTTCAAGCTTGGTGCTCTTGCGTGCCTGCATGTAGCGATTGAGTGCATGTAAAGGCCATGCAGGCGAGTTGTGTGAGCTGTGTCAGTCATACCAGCTGCACAATTGGGGTGTCCTCCTCGGAATCTTCCAAATCCCCAGTGTCATCTGCTTGGTATGGTTCCTGCACCCAGAAATCGCAATGCGTAACCTTCAGGAGCATAGTCCTGCAGTGTTGTCACCCATGAGGCAGGCGAACCTGTGCACCTTGCCTCTGAATCCGGCTTAAGCATGCCTGCAAGCCGGAATTATCAACACATAATCGAGTTGTACAGGTGAAGAACGGAAGATGGGATGTGGTACCGTTTGTGCAGGAACATCATCGTCCACGGCATCTCCTCCTTTTCGTGTCGTGCTTCCTGACTTGTTCGACACGACATTCTGTTGCGATTTATTGCCCGGAGATTGATCGCGTGAGGGCTTCGATCCAAAGAAGGCATGGATCGATTTTTGAGTTTCGGACATGCTTTGTTAAATATGCCGCCGACGAGCCCAGAGTCAACTGCCTCTCGGCAATATTCGGTCTAGACGTGGTTGCCAACTGTGATCAACACTTGCTTTACACCAACCAGGGGTGATACATCACTTGTGTGCGGTGGTTAATAGGGAATTGCGTCCGCGCGCTAGCCGTCCAGCGCTGCCAAACAGTGGATCGATCCACTGGTCCATGTCGATACAAAAGAGTGCAAGGGACCACACGGAACCAAATTTTGAGATGATGAATTTAAGCCGCCACTACACATGCCACAAGAAACACGCTTTGCACAACCCACAGACTGACGCACACCGAGTGCACCAGAGCGGCAGAACAGCGACCTACGCGTCCACCGCTGAGACCGCGATCGGGCGCGCAAGCCCTGGTCATAATGCCCACCCTCCTCCTGCGAGATCACACACGCCGACCGCCTGTACATACATCGCCGCGTTGCCCGCCTGCAGCGCGACAGAGACCAACTCCGTGGCATAGCGCACAGATGCATCCTTGGGGATGTGACCGCCCGCAGCGGCCACATCCCCGATGAAGCTGATGAGCTGCAGTGCACCCTTGAGCTGCACTGCACCCACAGGATGCGACTGCGAGCGGCACAAACTGAAACATTGGGGCGCCCTGCACATCACTCCGAAGGTCCGTATTTCCCAGCTCTCAACGCGGGCAGAAGGCCAACCCGTAGTCCGGGCGGCCATACTGGCGTACGACTCAGACGCCACATGCGAGACGACGACATCCACCGCCGCGCGTTTGTTGCGCAGGAAGAGGAGTCCATGCCCCCCGGCTGTTCCGCTCCATATGAACCAACCCACCCGACAAGGCGTGGCAGCGCCGCTCCTGCGCTGATTGCAGTGAGGCGAAAGAACAGACCTGGCGCAAGGCAACAGCCAAGATATCATGGCGCATCTGGTTCTGTTTGGCCACTGACTTGCAGACCATCACGGGGTCTGGCGAGCTGGCGACACGTACGGGTCCATATCAAGTATGTGAAGGCTGGTTCAAATGATTCAAGTCCAGGTGAACACAGCCACCCAAGCAATTGAGATTTGGTGGATTCTCACAGTCAGTCCTCTTGCCAGGCATCCGATACTTCTGACTTTGCTGTCGCAGCGTGGTCGGGCCAAGCCGTTTGGCACAGCCATTAACAGCGAGATGGGCGAACATGAACAATTTGTCAGTAAAAGACAAGCGCAAATTGTCCTTATCTTCACATCCTCACACACCTGTCGTCACAAAACATTCCCTAGAGTAGCCGGTGTCATGCCGTCGCTTGAAGCTGGGTGCACGTGCAACAGGCGCCACTCTGTAGAACTCCCTCAGCTGCTTAGTGGCATGCATCGCAGCATGAAGTGTGTGGGTGTCATTTCAGCATGCTTCAGCACCTACGCCACACATACATGCGCTCCGATCTGACATGCGTTCATGATATTTTACCGTGAAACGCACCCTGCATGCACGCTTGTCTGCTATGTTTGCTCAATCTGCCATCGAGCACACTGGCATTCCCCGTGGATGTCCTTGCCCGCCAACTACCTGGTGCCAGGTAGTAAGGTTCCGCCCATGGGGAGTTAGGCCTCTGTAGCCAGGGACTCCTGACTGAGCATACCCTAGGCAGCGCGGCACATCGAGCCTCAATCACAGGAGCCTTCATAGCCTTCATACCCTTGGTATACAACAGCCCCATGAGCTAACACGCACATGTGCAGTACCTTTGAGCAGTTCCCTCCCAAAGAGCGAGGCTGCAGGGCGTTGTAGTGTAGCTGTTTCACCGGATGACTTATGGCACACCTTCTTCCCAGGTGACTCAAAACAACAGGGTGAGCATGCAGGTACTGAAGACGGTATGAGTGTAGTTAGGAGACCAACACTGGCTGTGCAACGTTGACAGAACAGTGGAAAATGCTACAGGTGTGGGCAGACAGATCGGGCCTGTTCAAATCCCTTCATCAATGAACACTCGCCTTTCACAGGAGAGCAAAATCCCAAAATAAGGTCCTGCTTAATGCCCACACGAGCCTGAGAGCAATGCATGGGCTGTGTCAAAATGCTGAATGTAGAGCTCGAACTTCATATGAACTGAGGATTGTGATGTCATGTACTGCTCAGCTGCTGGAGTCCAGCACTGACAGCACACATGCGTCAGCACAGCTTTGCCTGGTGGAGATTGCGTGGCAGGGATGTCAAAATGCTCCAAGGTTTTATGGTGAACTGTTCTTGGGGCATGTGTGGAGGATCCCGTACGGTCCCACGACAGAGTGAGGTCGTGTCTGACTTAGGTAAGATCTCAGGGGTCAGCATGTCAGGAAGATGATAGGAGGCAGACGCAGTTCCGCGACGTAATGAAAGACCAGTGCATGACACAGCGGTGCTGCAAAAGGTGCACCTTTCATGGCAACAGCCACCTGCGCCGTGGACAACACAAGCAAACAGCCCACACGACTGCAATCCACACATGCAGCCGCGCACGCCCCTGCCCCTCGATCGCAGCGGCCCCCCGCAGCGCGGTGACCTGCTGGCCTTCCTCACCACACACATGGCGCTGCTGGACGTGAAGGTGATGCACCCTCTTGCTCGGTCGCATGTACGCGGTGCGTCAGAAACGGCTGGCACGACCGCTGAGAAGGGCGAACGGCAGAAGCGCGGCAAATATGGCGCCATCACAGGTGCCACCCAGTTCACCCCGCTCGTGCATGAGACATACGGCAGGGTAGGAGGGGATGCATACCGCTTCCTCCACACGAGTGCGGAGGTGGTGGCAGGACACGGCGCGGTCTCTAGGATCACGTTCTTGCTCAATGCCATGCGCGACCTGTGCACGACGCTGTGCCGCGCGCTGGCGTGCCAAGCGCAAGCGGCCGCATCCCTCTGCGCTAGGCTGGTTGCAATTGGGCGGGCGCTGCTGCCTAGCCTTCCTGTCCCTACATGGCGTTCCATCGCGCGTAGACTGGCACCGTGTCCTTCCCCCACCCCCCCTTCCCCCCAACGCCCGAGCCCACCCCTGCACCCGTCCCCCGGCCCTCCTCCTCCCTCTTCCCTTCGATCCCCGCGCCTATGCCTCTTCGCCTCAGTCCCTCCCTGGACATGGCTCGTACCACGGTGACCGCGCCTGAGGATGCGGCTGCGGCCCCTGAGACAGTTGGCTTGTGGCCGCGGCAGTGGCTGTGGTGCGGCAGTGGCTGCGGCGCACGGCTGCACGCGGTCCTGACTGCTGCGGTCGGATCGGCGCTTGGCGGGAGCGGTGCCTGCGGCCTGTGTTTGGCGTGTGCGTTCGCTTCCTGTGTTACTTGCGTGAGTGTGTGTGTGTGTGTGTGTGTGTGTGTGTGTGTGTGTGTGTGTGTGTGTGTGTGTGTGTGTGTGTGTGTGTGTGTGTGTGTGTGTGTGTGTGTGTGTGTGTGTGTGTGTGCTTTCCTGCCGGCGCTGATCCGTTCTAGCATTTGCTTGTGCGGCGAGTGGCCACTCCCTCGGGCTTGCATGCTTTGCACCTTGCCTGTTGACTGCTCTGTTGCCTCGGCGCTGCTGAGTCCTGGATCTATCACAGTTTAACACATGCTGAGGGAAACAGGGGCCCCACAAAAGAGGCCCCCGGGTGACGGTTGCCCAAGACGGCCTCTCACAGATCCAGTACTCAAGGGCGCCGTCTGTTGCGCAGAATGTCCGACGCGGCGCAGAATGTCCGACGCGGCTCATTCCACATGGCGTGCAACCACCTCGGATGCAAAAGAGGGGCTTATGTACGGTGTACAGCTGGCTCAACTTGCAGCTTGATATTGCCTGCAAACACATGTTCGGCAGTGAAACATGTCTGCGAACAGCAAAATTCAGCAGATTTCATTGGCCAGACTATTCCATGTGATTCATGGAGGAGTCATTTGTGTGGGCTCGTGCCTGTGCACATCAATAGGTGCCTGGAGTTGTGCACTGGCCACTCCACAGGGTGGCCGGTTATGGAGCTTGAAACTGGAATAGTTCCCTTTTATCTGAGTGCAGTGTTCGCCATGTCAGGCGAATGATTGTTGCGAAGACGAGTCTGGTGGTCGTGTGTCCAGTGCTTGTATGTGCCTGTCACCGGCTTAGTTTGCCAGTCTTGGTTGAGCTTAGGCTCTATCTCGGGGGAGCACAGCGCACATGTGGACATGCTTTGACCAGCCAATGCACAGAGCTCTGGCCTTGCCATACCCTGTGTCCCATGCCCTGTGTAGCAGCCAGAAGCCTCGAAGGTGCAAAGGGGACTGCGAAGGGGACTGCCAGAGCCAGAACCAGACCGGCACTGGGCAGCCCTGCTGTCTAGTGCGAATAGGGGGCAGTGCGGTTTGTATTCAGGCCAAGTTTTGCTCCTGCGGGCACCTGCATGTTGTAGCTGCTGAGAGTGCCACACAAATACCTGTGCGTGATCGCTCTCAGAACCAACAATCTGTATTTCGACAGGGTTGTTTACAAGGCTCTCGCAGATTCTTCACAAGTTTATGTTATGTCGCCAGTACTGCCGAGACAGCAACCCTTATAGCCCCGGCTGAGCTTGCCGATGAGCTCTTGCTAATCACTGAGTGTGTACACAGCTAGATTGGCATCTTGATATGTCGCATTCACGTGTGCCACGGTTGGGTGTCAATCATGCCGTGTCCTGTGCCCAGCTGGGCCAAGCGCAACCGTACGGATCTCAGATGTGATGTTCTGCCATTGACAGCTTGATCTGCGCAAGTGCCGGTTAGTCGGATAGTCGGTTAGTCGGTTCTAATGGTCTTGTTACGAGGTCGCTCATGTGGAGCCACATGTGACGGTACTCCGATTGTACCTGGGTTGTGTCAAGCTGTACTGTGTAAACCCTCTAAGGTCCAGCCAGCACACCATAGCGCTTATATAGTGTTCCGGCCTGTGTGCGACTCCTGCCTTTAGCCCATTTGCAATGTGCTAATCCCCACACACGCCAACACCCCTTTCTAGAAGGGTCTATGCTCACGTCAGCCATGCTCTCTCGAGCATGCTCACGTAGCAGTGTTGGTGACCACATAACACAGCAACCTCGGCACAGGCATGTGCGCGGAAGGTCAGAGAAGCATCTCTGCCTCCTCGAGGACCTTCTGAAGGCTTCCAGAAGACTGTGCTGCCGTGTACAGCTTGTATCGTCACAGAGCTCCCCCCCTAAGCCTCTTGCTTGCCCTCAAGCAAGTCAGTCAGCTCGTCTAGCGACAAGGGGAAAGCGTCTGTCGGTGGCTCTTGGTTGCGGCTCGACCAAAAGTCCCGGATGTGATGGTCGCAACCATGTAGAAGCATGGCATCATGCCAGCCTTGGCCGCCGCCTACCCAATGCACATGGTATTGCCGTCTAGGCACATCCCTAGTATCAGAGATGTGATCAACCTCAAAGAACAATTCAGAGTCCTCTACCTCTGGAATTACTGGGGGCTGATAAGGACCATCGCCATGGTACTTCCTCAGTGACGAGACATGGAATACATTGTGCATGCGATGCAACGGGCTTGGCAACTCAACACGAAAGCTGAGCCTATGCTGACCAATCACTTCTGTAATCGGAAAAGGGCCCAAGTACCGGGGCGCTAGCTTCAACTTGAAGCCTTGCTTTAGCTTGAAGTGTTTGATGTGGACCAGCACTCGGTCTCCCACCTCTAGCAACTCTGCCGGTCTCCTGCGGCGATTAGCCGAGGCCTTTTGCCTTTGCTGTGCTGCCTCTATGCACCTCTTGGCAACTTGTAGTTGCTCAGACCACCTGCCGACGAACTTGTTCACTCTCGCATTCTCTTTGCGCAAAACTTGCGAGATGGGAGTGTCGGGATGCTGCCCGTAGTTCAGCATGAACGGCGTGTTGTCGATGGTCGAATTGTGTGCATTGTTCATGGCGAACTCTGCCACTGGCAACAGCGTGTCCCAGTTTTTCTGCGAGTTGTCAACGAAATGCCTGAGTGTATCCTCTAACACACCATTGGCGTTTTCTGTTTGCCCGTCAGACTGGGGGTGCTTGCCTGAGGACTTGTTGTGCTCAATGCCGAAGTGCTCGCACATGAGCTCCCAAAACGACGCAAAGCGCACGTCCCGGTCTGTCACTATGCTGCTGGGAATTCCATGCAGCTTCCACACTGTATCTTCAAACAGGTGGACCAGATCTGTGGCAGTGACATTCTTTGTGCATGGCGCCAGGTGCACCATCTTCGACAAGCGATCAACGAAGACCACGATAGTATTGTAACCCCGCTCAGTTACAGGCAAGTCAGTTATCAGGTCTAAAGACACTGATTCCCATCGTCGACCTGGGATAGGGAGAGGGTGTAATTCGCCCTGTGGCAACTGGTGCGACGCCTTGACGTGCTGGCACGAATCGCAAGTCTTTACGAATTTCGCCACGTCTACTGACACGCGCTCCCAGTGGAAAACCTCTCTCACCTTCTTGATCGTACGAGCCACCCCGTAGTGACCATACTGCGGGTGGGAATGCACTGATTCTATGCACTCTGTTCTCAACGTTTCAACGTCGGGGATGTACAGGCGATCATTCTTCGTCCAGTACAATCCGTCCTGGTGTTTTACCAGTTTTAGTCTGTCAAAGCGTTTCTGGTCTGATCGCTGCATCTGTTCGCAACCTTGTCGGCAACGGGCAAGTAGATTGTGAACCACATAGCCTTTGACAGCTTGTGCCGAAGGATGGACATTCACAACAGTTTCTCGATTGAGTTTCTGTTTCTTGCGCCGTCTCCCCCCCTTAGCAGTGCGTGGCTCACGCAGGACACCAGCGTAGAAGAGAGCGACAGAATTCCTCTGATGGTGGGCCGTTACACTGTCAAGCGTACGCACACATTTACCACCAGCTCGCATTATTGCAAAGTGTTGCGGTGCACGCGATATCGGATCCGCGACATTAGACGCGCCTGGCCTATATTTCCATACGTAGTCGTACGCTGACGACTCATACAACCACCTCGCTCTGCGCTTCAGAGTATGCGGGTTGGTACACTGATCAACGTATGTATTAGGCTGATGATCCGTCTCGATCACAAATGGCCTGTCTGCCAACTCCAAGTAACACCGCCACTCTCGCAGTGCATAGATAACGGCAAGCATTTCAATGTCGGAAGCAGAGTAGTTTGCTTCACGCCCAGACAGCTTCTTAGAATAGAAAGCGACTGGGTGCCGATTCTGGAGCAGCATGCCACCCACAGCCGGTGCAGCTGTACAAGCATCACACACAACAGTGAACGACTCGGAAAAGTCTGGCAGTGCTAGTACAGGTGCACTTATCAAAGCATCTTTCAGATCTGAAAACGCTTGTGCGCACGCAGAGGTCCACTTATGTGTGAACGCCTCTTGCACGTTGCGAGCAGCCTCTGCTGAGAGCTTGCCCCACTGCAGCAGCTTTCCCTTCCGGTCAGTTGCCGTAATGCCCTTGAGTAGATCTGTCAGAGGGCTGGCTATTTTCGCATAATTACGAATGAATCGCCGGAAGTAATTTGCCAGGCCCAGGAAGCTGCGCACTTCATACACAGAACGAGGCTGCGGCCAGTCATTGACCACTTGTACCTTCGCTGGATCAGGCTTAATCCCCTCCGTGGACACGATGTGACCCAGGAATTTCAATTCCGGTTTGAAAAACTCACACTTAGACAGTTTGGCTTTGTACTGACTCTGTTTCAGCACTTCCAGCACTATCCGCAAATGTTGCAGATGCTCTTTTTCTGTTCGCGAATAAATTAGTATGTCGTCGAGGTAGACGCACACAAACTGGTTCAGCTGCCCGGAGAACAGTTTGTTCATTTTCGCTTGAAAGAGCGCCGGAGCATTGCAAAGCCCGAATGGTAACACTCGCCATTCATATTTCCCCACATGTGTGTTGAATGCCGTTTTCTCCCAATCTGAGGGGTGCAGGCCGATCTGGTGGTATCCCGATGTCAAATCGAGGGAGGTGAAGTACTTTGCACCGCTCAAATTATCCAGCAGATCATCAATTCGAGGAAGTGGGTACTTATTCTTAAGTGTCAACTTATTGAGTGCGCGGTAGTCTATACACATGCGCAGCGAACCGTCCGGCTTTGGAACGAACAGCACTGGTGCACCAAATGCTGAGGTTGACGGCACAATGCGTCTAGCATCCAACAACTCTTGGACTTGCTTTTCTACCTCCTTACGTTCTTTCATGGATAAGCGGAACGCTGGCCTGTTGGGCGGTGTAGCATCGGGCTGCAACCGAATGCCCTCAGGAGTATCATCCTGCCGCTCACCAACAGTCGGCGCATCAAACACTTCTGCGAATTCGTCAAGCAGAGCGTGCACTTTCTGTTCGCGTGTTTCTGATGTCTCTGCGGATTCTTCCTTCTTATCGCGGCACATGACCAGGAATGGAGTTGCCCGATCCATGCTAGGACGCGACAGTATTCTGGCAGCTTGTACGTGTGACAACAGAGATATCTTTCCAGGCGCTGCTGCGTCTGGCGCACCCGCGTGCGGTGTCGAGTCATCGACAGCAGCACTCTGATGGGGAAGAATGCGTAGGCGTTTTCGCCTAAGCCACATGCTCGCTGGCACGTATGCTCTGGCATCCGAGTTGCCGTAGTCAATACAGGCACCCTCAGTGATGAACCAATCATCTCCAAGGATCACATCTACCCCTGGCACCATTTCAACAACATGCAGCATGACATCTGATTGATATGCCTGGATTTTCAACTTGCAGTGCACATAACCAGAGGTGGCAGTTTGTCTACCATCGGCCATAACGATTGGTACACTGTTCTTGTGAATAGTCAGTTTGTGTCGCTGTGCAAAACTTTTGCTCACAAAACTGTGCTTCGCGCCGGAGTCCCCGAGCGCTGTGCAGTGCACACCAGCTATCGACGCAGAGAACACGAACGTCAGATCGTTGTTCACAGATTCACCATCACTGTCTTTCTCATGCAATAATGGTGCTGTATGAAACTGCTGCAGCCCTGGTGGCAGATCGTGCAACTTATGTGGCCCGCGTTTCAACGCTGGCGAGTCGTAAAACACCACGTGCTCAGATACTGCGTCGTCAGCGCGCGACTGTAGAGTGTACATCTCATGCATGCCCTTAGTCGCCGCTGTTGGCAGTGCCGCCTTGGGCAAAGCAAAGTACGCTGCCGTACGCATGGGTGAATTCGACTTGCACGTATGGTAGTGTGTCAACACTCTCGCAACCTGATCTGGGCGATCAACTTCCAATACGTTACACCTTTTCTCTACCGCACAGCTCAGAAACTCGTCTACACTGTCGTACTCATGGGGAGCAATGTCTCCAACACTGCCTAGAGTAGCGACAAGGGTAGAGAGGGACCCAGCGCCGTGCCCTCACTTGGCAAACGACACTTTCTTATGGGCTTTCCCTCCTGACTCAGAGGCGTTCCGGCTAGGGAATTTGTTCACTCTATCTGCCTGGCCTTTCTTGACCAAGGATCGCACTTTGCCCATGCGAGCAGCGAACATGTCGTTGCCGTTCTTGTCCTTCTCGCCTGTGCATGACGCCTCATGGCGGGAACGCTCATGCGGGTCTGCAATATGGTAGGCGCACTTGCCACATCGGTCGAACCGTTTGGCAAGCGCTGCGTATGACATGTCACCGTGCTTGTTCCCGCGTTTCGACTCGGACCCGGCTGAGTCTGTCTTTCGCTTTTTTGGCGCACTGGTGTCAGACATATCCGAAGCTTTTGTGCGTTTTTCGTGACGCAGTACCTGCACGAGGACCCCCTCCTGATCAAGTTTGCAGACAATTTCTATTGCCCTCGTGATCAGCGCACCGAACGACTCTGTCGGACGGTACTCAAGGCTCGTGTTGAGATAGTTCTGCGACAACGTCAGCAGGTCTGAGCGTACGGACAGAATTTTCTGAACCAGATGTTTGTACCAAAAATGGGAACCATCGGCTGGCATCTCGCCATGCTGGACGAGCATACCGAATGTCTCAATGTCATCACGCAGAGTTTTGGACGCAAAGGACATGTCTAGAGCGTTCTGTGTGAACATAGCCTTGTGGTCAGGCACGAGCGCGATAAGCTTGCGCATCACGTCATCTGGCGTGCTGGATTCGAGATTCAGGTCTGGATACGTCCTAAGGAATGATCGACGCGCAGCTCCCGCTAATGCATTAACGATGCTAAACGCTTGCTGACGCTGGGGCAAACCGCTAGCACCGAGCAACACCAGAACTTCCTTCGTCCACGTCAACAACGGCAGGTAAAAATCAGGTTCTATGAAATTCGACCGTTCGTTGTGACTGCCTTTGAACTCAGGAAATTTCAGGTCACGCACGCCCAATTTATCAGACATTCTGGCGGGAGTAGGTACCTGTGTAGTCCTTTCCAGTGCCGATAGCAGGGTGGTCCGCGTTTGGGTCACCGCGGCCTCGACCGCCGTAGATACTGCCTGATTGACGATCAATTGGACGTCCTGCGCAGAGAAAGTTGCCGCAGCGGCAACCACGGGCGCGGCTGGCGATGGCGCTGGCGGATTTTGCGCCTGTTGCGTGCCAACGGTGCCTGTTCGATCAGGCCCGTCGACCGCAAGGTGGTTTATTCCTTGCGTCACGCCCCGGACCTCGGTGGTCGTGACTGTGGGATGCACTGTCCCTGATTCCGGGACACTTGGGTTTGCAACCCGCGTGTCCACGTCTGTCATCTCGGTGTCAACCGGATGATTGACGTCACGCGCGGCCATAGCGCTGCTTTGGCCGGCGTTTTGGTTTTGTGTGTGCGTGTTGCCCACGTTAGTAGTTTGCACTACGGTCGGAGCACTCGCTTGCCCAACTCTCGGAACTGTATCGTTCGTGGGTCTTTCGTTTGCAGCAGGCGCGCTGGCCTGTGCTATGTTGGCTGGGGCGCTGCCCTGTGCCGTAAGCTTTCTAGCGGTTCGAGGAGCCATGGTTTAACCTTGGGGAACGACCTAGACAAGCTTGTGAACACTGTAGTGTAATGGAAAGTAAGCTCTCAATCACCGATACCACTGTGACGGTACTCCGATTGTACCTGGGTTGTGTCAAGCTGTACTGTGTAAACCCTCTAAGGTCCAGCCAGCACACCATAGCGCTTATATAGTGTTCCGGCCTGTGTGCGACTCCTGCCTTTAGCCCATTTGCAATGTGCTAATCCCCACACACGCCAACACCCCTTTCTAGAAGGGTCTATGCTCACGTCAGCCATGCTCTCTCGAGCATGCTCACGTAGCAGTGTTGGTGACCACATAACACAGCAACCTCGGCACAGGCATGTGCGCGGAAGGTCAGAGAAGCATCTCTGCCTCCTCGAGGACCTTCTGAAGGCTTCCAGAAGACTGTGCTGCCGTGTACAGCTTGTATCGTCACAGAGCTCCCCCCCTAAGCCTCTTGCTTGCCCTCAAGCAAGTCAGTCAGCTCGTCTAGCGACAAGGGGAAAGCGTCTGTCGGTGGCTCTTGGTTGCGGCTCGACCAAAAGTCCCGGATGTGATGGTCGCAACCATGTAGAAGCATGGCATCATGCCAGCCTTGGCCGCCGCCTACCCAATGCACATGGTATTGCCGTCTAGGCACATCCCTAGTATCAGAGATGTGATCAACCTCAAAGAACAATTCAGAGTCCTCTACCTCTGGAATTACTGGGGGCTGATAAGGACCATCGCCATGGTACTTCCTCAGTGACGAGACATGGAATACATTGTGCATGCGATGCAACGGGCTTGGCAACTCAACACGAAAGCTGAGCCTATGCTGACCAATCACTTCTGTAATCGGAAAAGGGCCCAAGTACCGGGGCGCTAGCTTCAACTTGAAGCCTTGCTTTAGCTTGAAGTGTTTTGATGTGGACCAGCACTCGGTCTCCCACCTCTAGCAACTCTGCCGGTCTCCTGCGGCGATTAGCCGAGGCCTTTTGCCTTTGCTGTGCTGCCTCTATGCACCTCTTGGCAACTTGTAGTTGCTCAGACCACCTGCCGACGAACTTGTTCACTCTCGCATTCTCTTTGCGCAAAACTTGCGAGATGGGAGTGTCGGGATGCTGCCCGTAGTTCAGCATGAACGGCGTGTTGTCGATGGTCGAATTGTGTGCATTGTTCATGGCGAACTCTGCCACTGGCAACAGCGTGTCCCAGTTTTTCTGCGAGTTGTCAACGAAATGCCTGAGTGTATCCTCTAACACACCATTGGCGTTTTCTGTTTGCCCGTCAGACTGGGGGTGCTTGCCTGAGGACTTGTTGTGCTCAATGCCGAAGTGCTCGCACATGAGCTCCCAAAACGACGCAAAGCGCACGTCCCGGTCTGTCACTATGCTGCTGGGAATTCCATGCAGCTTCCACACTGTATCTTCAAACAGGTGGACCAGATCTGTGGCAGTGACATTCTTTGTGCATGGCGCCAGGTGCACCATCTTCGACAAGCGATCAACGAAGACCACGATAGTATTGTAACCCCGCTCAGTTACAGGCAAGTCAGTTATCAGGTCTAAAGACACTGATTCCCATCGTCGACCTGGGATAGGGAGAGGGTGTAATTCGCCCTGTGGCAACTGGTGCGACGCCTTGACGTGCTGGCACGAATCGCAAGTCTTTACGAATTTCGCCACGTCTACTGACACGCGCTCCCAGTGGAAAACCTCTCTCACCTTCTTGATCGTACGAGCCACCCCGTAGTGACCATACTGCGGGTGGGAATGCACTGATTCTATGCACTCTGTTCTCAACGTTTCAACGTCGGGGATGTACAGGCGATCATTCTTCGTCCAGTACAATCCGTCCTGGTGTTTTACCAGTTTTAGTCTGTCAAAGCGTTTCTGGTCTGATCGCTGCATCTGTTCGCAACCTTGTCGGCAACGGGCAAGTAGATTGTGAACCACATAGCCTTTGACAGCTTGTGCCGAAGGATGGACATTCACAACAGTTTCTCGATTGAGTTTCTGTTTCTTGCGCCGTCTCCCCCCCTTAGCAGTGCGTGGCTCACGCAGGACACCAGCGTAGAAGAGAGCGACAGAATTCCTCTGATGGTGGGCCGTTACACTGTCAAGCGTACGCACACATTTACCACCAGCTCGCATTATTGCAAAGTGTTGCGGTGCACGCGATATCGGATCCGCGACATTAGACGCGCCTGGCCTATATTTCCATACGTAGTCGTACGCTGACGACTCATACAACCACCTCGCTCTGCGCTTCAGAGTATGCGGGTTGGTACACTGATCAACGTATGTATTAGGCTGATGATCCGTCTCGATCACAAATGGCCTGTCTGCCAACTCCAAGTAACACCGCCACTCTCGCAGTGCATAGATAACGGCAAGCATTTCAATGTCGGAAGCAGAGTAGTTTGCTTCACGCCCAGACAGCTTCTTAGAATAGAAAGCGACTGGGTGCCGATTCTGGAGCAGCATGCCACCCACAGCCGGTGCAGCTGTACAAGCATCACACACAACAGTGAACGACTCGGAAAAGTCTGGCAGTGCTAGTACAGGTGCACTTATCAAAGCATCTTTCAGATCTGAAAACGCTTGTGCGCACGCAGAGGTCCACTTATGTGTGAACGCCTCTTGCACGTTGCGAGCAGCCTCTGCTGAGAGCTTGCCCCACTGCAGCAGCTTTCCCTTCCGGTCAGTTGCCGTAATGCCCTTGAGTAGATCTGTCAGAGGGCTGGCTATTTTCGCATAATTACGAATGAATCGCCGGAAGTAATTTGCCAGGCCCAGGAAGCTGCGCACTTCATACACAGAACGAGGCTGCGGCCAGTCATTGACCACTTGTACCTTCGCTGGATCAGGCTTAATCCCCTCCGTGGACACGATGTGACCCAGGAATTTCAATTCCGGTTTGAAAAACTCACACTTAGACAGTTTGGCTTTGTACTGACTCTGTTTCAGCACTTCCAGCACTATCCGCAAATGTTGCAGATGCTCTTTTTCTGTTCGCGAATAAATTAGTATGTCGTCGAGGTAGACGCACACAAACTGGTTCAGCTGCCCGGAGAACAGTTTGTTCATTTTCGCTTGAAAGAGCGCCGGAGCATTGCAAAGCCCGAATGGTAACACTCGCCATTCATATTTCCCCACATGTGTGTTGAATGCCGTTTTCTCCCAATCTGAGGGGTGCAGGCCGATCTGGTGGTATCCCGATGTCAAATCGAGGGAGGTGAAGTACTTTGCACCGCTCAAATTATCCAGCAGATCATCAATTCGAGGAAGTGGGTACTTATTCTTAAGTGTCAACTTATTGAGTGCGCGGTAGTCTATACACATGCGCAGCGAACCGTCCGGCTTTGGAACGAACAGCACTGGTGCACCAAATGCTGAGGTTGACGGCACAATGCGTCTAGCATCCAACAACTCTTGGACTTGCTTTTCTACCTCCTTACGTTCTTTCATGGATAAGCGGAACGCTGGCCTGTTGGGCGGTGTAGCATCGGGCTGCAACCGAATGCCCTCAGGAGTATCATCCTGCCGCTCACCAACAGTCGGCGCATCAAACACTTCTGCGAATTCGTCAAGCAGAGCGTGCACTTTCTGTTCGCGTGTTTCTGATGTCTCTGCGGATTCTTCCTTCTTATCGCGGCACATGACCAGGAATGGAGTTGCCCGATCCATGCTAGGACGCGACAGTATTCTGGCAGCTTGTACGTGTGACAACAGAGATATCTTTCCAGGCGCTGCTGCGTCTGGCGCACCCGCGTGCGGTGTCGAGTCATCGACAGCAGCACTCTGATGGGGAAGAATGCGTAGGCGTTTTCGCCTAAGCCACATGCTCGCTGGCACGTATGCTCTGGCATCCGAGTTGCCGTAGTCAATACAGGCACCCTCAGTGATGAACCAATCATCTCCAAGGATCACATCTACCCCTGGCACCATTTCAACAACATGCAGCATGACATCTGATTGATATGCCTGGATTTTCAACTTGCAGTGCACATAACCAGAGGTGGCAGTTTGTCTACCATCGGCCATAACGATTGGTACACTGTTCTTGTGAATAGTCAGTTTGTGTCGCTGTGCAAAACTTTTGCTCACAAAACTGTGCTTCGCGCCGGAGTCCCCGAGCGCTGTGCAGTGCACACCAGCTATCGACGCAGAGAACACGAACGTCAGATCGTTGTTCACAGATTCACCATCACTGTCTTTCTCATGCAATAATGGTGCTGTATGAAACTGCTGCAGCCCTGGTGGCAGATCGTGCAACTTATGTGGCCCGCGTTTCAACGCTGGCGAGTCGTAAAACACCACGTGCTCAGATACTGCGTCGTCAGCGCGCGACTGTAGAGTGTACATCTCATGCATGCCCTTAGTCGCCGCTGTTGGCAGTGCCGCCTTGGGCAAAGCAAAGTACGCTGCCGTACGCATGGGTGAATTCGACTTGCACGTATGGTAGTGTGTCAACACTCTCGCAACCTGATCTGGGCGATCAACTTCCAATACGTTACACCTTTTCTCTACCGCACAGCTCAGAAACTCGTCTACACTGTCGTACTCATGGGGAGCAATGTCTCCAACACTGCCTAGAGTAGCGACAAGGGTAGAGAGGGACCCAGCGCCGTGCCCTCACTTGGCAAACGACACTTTCTTATGGGCTTTCCCTCCTGACTCAGAGGCGTTCCGGCTAGGGAATTTGTTCACTCTATCTGCCTGGCCTTTCTTGACCAAGGATCGCACTTTGCCCATGCGAGCAGCGAACATGTCGTTGCCGTTCTTGTCCTTCTCGCCTGTGCATGACGCCTCATGGCGGGAACGCTCATGCGGGTCTGCAATATGGTAGGCGCACTTGCCACATCGGTCGAACCGTTTGGCAAGCGCTGCGTATGACATGTCACCGTGCTTGTTCCCGCGTTTCGACTCGGACCCGGCTGAGTCTGTCTTTCGCTTTTTTGGCGCACTGGTGTCAGACATATCCGAAGCTTTTGTGCGTTTTTCGTGACGCAGTACCTGCACGAGGACCCCCTCCTGATCAAGTTTGCAGACAATTTCTATTGCCCTCGTGATCAGCGCACCGAACGACTCTGTCGGACGGTACTCAAGGCTCGTGTTGAGATAGTTCTGCGACAACGTCAGCAGGTCTGAGCGTACGGACAGAATTTTCTGAACCAGATGTTTGTACCAAAAATGGGAACCATCGGCTGGCATCTCGCCATGCTGGACGAGCATACCGAATGTCTCAATGTCATCACGCAGAGTTTTGGACGCAAAGGACATGTCTAGAGCGTTCTGTGTGAACATAGCCTTGTGGTCAGGCACGAGCGCGATAAGCTTGCGCATCACGTCATCTGGCGTGCTGGATTCGAGATTCAGGTCTGGATACGTCCTAAGGAATGATCGACGCGCAGCTCCCGCTAATGCATTAACGATGCTAAACGCTTGCTGACGCTGGGGCAAACCGCTAGCACCGAGCAACACCAGAACTTCCTTCGTCCACGTCAACAACGGCAGGTAAAAATCAGGTTCTATGAAATTCGACCGTTCGTTGTGACTGCCTTTGAACTCAGGAAATTTCAGGTCACGCACGCCCAATTTATCAGACATTCTGGCGGGAGTAGGTACCTGTGTAGTCCTTTCCAGTGCCGATAGCAGGGTGGTCCGCGTTTGGGTCACCGCGGCCTCGACCGCCGTAGATACTGCCTGATTGACGATCAATTGGACGTCCTGCGCAGAGAAAGTTGCCGCAGCGGCAACCACGGGCGCGGCTGGCGATGGCGCTGGCGGATTTTGCGCCTGTTGCGTGCCAACGGTGCCTGTTCGATCAGGCCCGTCGACTGCAAGGTGGTTTATTCCTTGCGTCACGCCCCGGACCTCGGTGGTCGTGACTGTGGGATGCACTGTCCCTGATTCCGGGACACTTGGGTTTGCAACCCGCGTGTCCACGTCTGTCATCTCGGTGTCAACCGGATGATTGACGTCACGCGCGGCCATAGCGCTGCTTTGGCCGGCGTTTTGGTTTTGTGTGTGCGTGTTGCCCACGTTAGTAGTTTGCACTACGGTCGGAGCACTCGCTTGCCCAACTCTCGGAACTGTATCGTTCGTGGGTCTTTCGTTTGCAGCAGGCGCGCTGGCCTGTGCTATGTTGGCTGGGGCGCTGCCCTGTGCCGTAAGCTTTCTAGCGGTTCGAGGAGCCATGGTTTAACCTTGGGGAACGACCTAGACAAGCTTGTGAACACTGTAGTGTAATGGAAAGTAAGCTCTCAATCACCGATACCACTGTGACGGTACTCCGATTGTACCTGGGTTGTGTCAAGCTGTACTGTGTAAACCCTCTAAGGTCCAGCCAGCACACCATAGCGCTTATATAGTGTTCCGGCCTGTGTGCGACTCCTGCCTTTAGCCCATTTGCAATGTGCTAATCCCCACACACGCCAACACCCCTTTCTAGAAGGGTCTATGCTCACGTCAGCCATGCTCTCTCGAGCATGCTCACGTAGCAGTGTTGGTGACCACATTGTCGTGATCCAGCCATGCACAGGACTACGGTGACCATGCATGGAGTGGATGCACGGTGCTGATCCGGAGTGGCTATGGGACGCCATGCACCGATGGCTTACCATATGCACGAGCAATGCATGCTAGATTGCGTGCCGCAGACAATGATTCTGATCGTATCCGTATGAGACGTTTGGTTGAACGCTTATATAGGCTCTACTGATCAAAGTGTAATCACTCTACTCTGCCAAAGACTCACGTGCTATAATCCAAGACTGAGAGCGCACTGTCACAGCGGAGGCCTGTACACCAGCCAGGTATGTGACAGCGCGACCCCCCGCGCACGGCTACGCCATGCTTAGATCCCACAGTGCCTACGGGCTACGGTCTACTGAATTACGACACACATAACACAGCAACCTCGGCACAGGCATGTGCGCGGAAGGTCAGAGAAGCATCTCTGCCTCCTCGAGGACCTTCTGAAGGCTTCCAGAAGACTGTGCTGCCGCGTACAGCTTGTATCGTCACACCACATCACACGCTACATCCGTCCTGCAGCGGATCACGGGGCGGGAAACTTGGAGCGCCAAACACTGGTGCCACCTCTGGATGGCACCGAACCAAAACTGGCTGCATGATCCGTATCAGCGCTGGGTTCGGGCTCCAGTTGCTGTGACATCAGTTGAGACCTCCTGTTGCATCCGGCGAGACGCGGGCAAAACATGCGTATGCAATGTCACATTGTATCGTAGCCAGACTTGTCAAACAGCACAACTAGCGCGCACTGGCCAGCCTAGGCTGTGTTACACTTGATAGATCTACGACCCAGCAGCGCCGAGGCACAGAGCAGTCAACAGGCAAATAGACAAAGCATCACAAGTCCCAAGGCCGCTCAGACCTACCGCACGAGCAAATGCTAGAACGGACTAGCGCCGGCACAAAGTCAAACACACACACACACACACACACACACACACACACACACACACACACACACACACACACACACACACACACACACACACACACACACACACACACACACACACACACACACACACACACACACACACACACACACACACACACACACACACACACACACCACACACACACACACACACACACACACACACACACACACACACACACACACACACACACCACACACACACACACACACACACACACACACACACACACACACACACACACACACACACACACACACACACACACACACACACACACACACACACACACACACACACACACACACACACACACACACACACACACACACACACACACACACACACACACACACACACACACACACACACACACACACACACACACACACACACACACACACACACACACACACACACACACACACACACACACACACACACACACACACACACACACACACACACACACACACACACACACACACACACACACACACACACACACACACACACACACACACACACACACACACACACACACACACACACACACACACACACACACACACACACACACACACACACACACACACACACACACACACACACACACACACACACACACACACACACACACACACACACACACACACACACACACACACACACACACACACACACACACACACACACACACACACACACACACACACACACACACACACACACACACACACACACACACACACACACACACACACACACACACACACACACACACACACACACACACACACACACACACACACACACACACACACACACACACACACACACACACACACACACACACACACACACACACACACACACACACACACACACACACACACACACACACACACACACACACACACACACACACACACACACACACACACACACACACACACACACACACACACACACACACACACAACACACACACACACACACACACACACACACACACACACACACACACACACACACACACACACACACACACACACACACACACACACACACACACACACACACACACACACACACACACACACACACACACACACACACACACACACACACACACACACACACACACACACACACACACACACACACACACACACACACACACACACACACACACACCACACACACACACACACACACACACACACACACACACACACACACACACACACACACACACACACACACACACACACACACAACACACACACACACACACACACACACACACACAACACAGGAAGCGAGCGCAACAGCGTGCAGCATCGCGCAGTCCACGCACACGTTAAACACCGGCAGCATGCATCGGGCCCACCACGCCCGGCCACAGCAGGCCAGACGGGCGCGTAGCCGCGCGCCACAGCCACCGCTGCGGCTCAACGCCATGTCTCACAGGTGCCACAGCGGCAGCCACCGGTGCGAACGCCGTGGTACGAGCCGCGTCCGGTGGGGGGGGGGGGCGGAGGAGGGAAGGGGGGAGGCAGGCAGATTACGATGGGCAGCGGGGGGGGATGGGGGGAGGGTACATGGTTTCAGCCCACGCGCGATGGCTCGTCAGCGCCGGCAGGCCGTCAGTGGGGACAGGAAGGCCCGGCAACAGCGCCTGCCCGACCAGCCTAGCGTGGAGTGTCGTAATTCAGTGGACCGCAGCCCTAAGGCACTGTGGGATCTAAGCACTGTGTAGCTGTGCGCAGGGGGTCGCGCTGTCACATACCTGGCTGGTGTACAGGCCTCCGCTGTGACAGTGCGCTCTCAGTCTTGGATTATAGCACGTGAGTCTTTGGCAGAGTAGAGTGATTACACTTTGATCAGTAGAGCCTATATAAGCGTTCAACCAAACGTCTCATACGGATACGATCAGAATCATTGTCTGCGGCACGCAATCTAGCATGCATTGCTCGTGCATATGGTAAGCCATCGGTGCATGGCGTCCCATAGCCACTCCGGATCAGCACCGTGCATCCACTCCATGCATGGTCACCGTAGTCCTGTGCATGGCTGGATCACGACACTCCCCCTAGACTAGGCTTGTACTACCGCAAGCTGTAGTCTATCTCTAAATTTTGCTAGTGCTGGTCCCGCCAACACTTTCGTAAACATATCAGCTAGCATGTCTACCGTGCTAACCCAGCTGATAGTTAACTCATCGAGTTCTACGAACTCGCGGACTCTCAGGTCCCTGACCCTGATGTGCTTGGAGCGGTCACTAGAGATGGGGTTCACAGCTAGCAAGTTGGCACTCTTGTTGTCACCCCACAGAGTTGGCTTCACAGCCGACAAACCAAGATCAGTGCACAACTGCTTTGCCCACATCACCTCATTGGCTGCTGAGCTCATCGCAATAAGCTCTGCCTCAGTCGTATCACCAGCCACAATAGTCTGCCTCTTCGAACGCCAGAACACACAGTTCCCATGCATCCGGACTATCACTCCTGACACGCTCTTCAAGCAAGCACCATTGGCGAAGTCAGCATCCGTAAATGCTTCCAACACCTCACTTCCCTCATTGGAGCCACTAAAGGTCAAGCCAAGATCTATGGTCCCTCGCAGGTATCTCAGTACATGCTGGACAGCAGCCCAATGACACTTCGCACTCCCAGCCATATGCCTGGCCAGGACATTGGCCGGAAAGGAAATATCAGGACGCGACACAGCAGCCACATACTGGATGCTTCCTACGGCTTGCATAAACCTCTTATGCTCCGCGACAGTAGCCTTCTCCTGGCTAGGATCATCCTTCAGACTAAACACTTTCTGCTTTGGTACCAACGGCGTTGGTGCCTTTCTGCACTCACTCATACTGAACCTTTCCAGCATGTCCCTGATGTTCTTTCTGTGCGTTATGGTGATAGTGCGAGCAAGCCGATCACGTATGACCTCCATACCCAGCACATATCCCAGCTCCCCCAGGTCACGACCCTCAAATGCCTCAAGGATCCTGCTGATGGCATCATCCATCTGCTCCTTACGACCGAAGATCAACAGATCATCGACCCATAGGAAAATAAGACATCGTCCTATTTTGCAAATAAACAGTGCGGGGTCACTGGCTGATCTCACAAAGCCCATTCTCGACAAGAGCTCTGCAAGCGCTTTATGCCACTCCCTGGCAGCTTGCTTCAGACCATACAACGCCTTTTTCAGACGCCACACCATACCAGACCCATCATCCAGTACAGGAGGTTGTGCCACATACACTTCCTCCTCCAGAACACCATTCAGGAAAGCACATTTAATGTCTATGTGTCTCGTCTCCAGATCCTCTACAGCACAGACAGACAACAGAGCCCTGAAGGTAGCATAACTGCCCACAGGTGCCCATGTCTCAAAGAAATCTACGCCCTCAACTTGCGTAAATCCCCTGGCTACATATCTAGCTTTGAATCGCTCAATCTCACCCTGTGCTCCTCGCTTAATCTTAAGCACCCACTTGCCTGTCACAGGCTTCACTCCTGCTGGGCACCTGACTAACTCGAACACATCATGTTCCCTTAAGGAGGTCAACTCATCAAGCATTGCTATGATCCACTGCTCACGATGGCAGCCTCTCATGGCTTGCTTCACCGTTGGATCGTCCAGCACAGCTTTGACCTTCTTCCTCGCAGCAGCTGCACACCGGGACTCACTGCGGCTAGCAGTCTTGCCACTGCTCGGAATCACCTCCTGCCCCGTCGTGTTCTCTGCATCAGGAGTCACACTGTCAGCCGTAGCAAACACTCCATCCGCCAGATCACCGACGTCACTCTCCATATGGACTACTGTGGAGCTCCCAGCATCATCATGCTCACGTGCATCATCCGGGGAAATGCGCTCAACAGCAGCATTCTCACTTTCATTCACCCCCACAGCATGGACAGCAGGTCTTAAGGTTTTGCGAATCAATTTGAAAGGTTTTGGAACCCATCGAACCCTCACCTCTTGTGGTGGATCCAGATGTTCTCCGCTGCCTCCTGCGGCACTTGGTGCTAACTCTCCCCCTGAGCCAGCTCCGCCTGCCTCTACTCCACTAGGCACATGCCGTAGCTTGCCTTGCCCCTGACTATCAACACGCTGTGGCATATGCCGTGGCTCATCATGCTCCCAGCGTACTGCACGTCCTGACACCGCTGACCCTTGCCATCGGTTGTACATCCCGTGGTCTTCAGATTTCGCAGGTGGGGGTGGCTCACTCGGCGCCTTGCCCATCGACCGTTGGACTCGCTGCGGTGAACGCGAGCGCGATCGAGACCGAGATCCTGAGGGCTCAGATGCCCCTGAGAATGACTCAGCAGAGTCACTGGCAGCCCCTGGCTGTTCCTCCCCCTCAGACTCATCATTCTCACTACCCTGTGGCTCAATGCGGCAGCCACTCAAATCCAGCACAGCTCTATCCCGCGTAGGGATCACATCTCTCGGTCGCATCTCAGCATTGTGCGGACCGGATGGTTGCTGAACCGCATCATACTCCCAGTGTGGTACCCTGTTCACACAATCCTCGGCCGTGTAAGCGCAACGCGCTGTCACCACTGCCTCACTGATCTCAGGCGTGTGCCACCGCTCATGCCTGGCTATCAGCTCAGAGCCTAAAACACGCGGTGAAAACGGCGGCTCACCCTCAGGCAACTCATCATCCGGCACATAGCGCCGATGCAACTGCCTGCCTGGTTCCCAGTGTGTGTGCCCCAGCGCTGGATGCTCCCCCTCAGCCCAATCCACATTTCTGCCCCTCTCTGGCATCATGTGTTCACGACTGGCTGGTGGTCGCACTGCCCTAACACTAGTTGATCTCAACCATTTCTGCATGTTGGGCAAGAAACCAACGTCAGGTACTACACGAGTATGCTCATCGGGCATGATCTCGAATTCTCCCAGCTCGTAGTTCTCCAACATGACCGGATCCACCGTAGCTTGCTCCGACATGTGGAAACGTTTCGCGAACTCTCTCAGCAGAGCTGGTGGAGAAGCCGTATGCCTATACATACGCACTGCTCCCCCATTCCCTCGCTTCACGTAAGCTCTATCCATGTGAGGACCAGCACCCGGTCCCATGTAGAAACCGAGCACTCCTCTCTCATCCAGGTGTCTGAAGTCCTCTCTCCGAGCATATACATACATCGGACACCCGAAAGGCTTCACCTGGGCCACCACCAGATGGAATGTGTCCTCACTCACATTCCTGAACCACAACAGATATGGCACAATCTGTCTGACATCAACATTCTTCACACACTGGGCGACAAACTTCCCATCGCCCCTGGCCATACCCTCATCAGCCAGAGCCTGCAGACTCATCTGCTGAGCCTGAGCCCTCCTCGTCTGCAACTGTGCAGCTCTCACAGCCTCATTCGTTGACCACGGGTCACGACTGGTCTGCACATGCCTCTCCTCCAGTTTCTGCTTGGCCTCCTTCCGCCTAACACCCTCTAGAGCTGTGCTAGGCGTCAGGTTATGCGCATGGTTCACACACATATACGCCTCTGGCCACAGAAATGCAGGCACAGCTGCTTGCAGCAGGCTTGCCCTCACACTCCTGTTTAGCACACCGATCTTTCTCTCCACCATTCCATTGGACTCATGCTGGCCCGTGGCAGTGTACGTGTGCTCAATGCCACGCCACGCGAGGTACTGAGCCAGCTGGTTAGAGCTGAACTCACCACCCTGGTCAGTGTGCAGCCTCCGCACCCCAACCTCTCTATCATACACGATCTGAGTGCGGATTCGCTCAATCAGCAGGCATATCATTTCCGCAGCCCCACTCTTGGACTTCAGCGGAATCACATGGGAGTACCGGGAGTACTCATCCACCACTACCAGGATGTAGTTCATACCCCCGATTCCTACTGGCTTGATCTGCCCTGCTAGATCAGCATGCAACACTTCTCCAGCATAGGTGGCATTCTCCGTCACCTTGCCCCCGTGCTGTGCTCTATCGCCACTTCTCTGTTCAGCCACGTGGCAACCATGACACTGAAGCGCTACCCCCGTAGGTTTCAGCAACTTCAGGTCATACAGTTGTGGGTTGTCTCTCATCAACTGGAGTACCCGATTGCCAGCATGGTGAAAGGCGATATGCACTAGGAATGATGGATCAACCTGAAAGGAATAACCTTGTTCATTCGGTACACCGGTCACCGCAGCAACTTGCTGCTGCTCACGTACCCATTTCCCATTCCTATGAAACAAGTTATTCGCACTTGTCCAGGCTGCTCCTCTATCTACCGGTCGCATTTGCCATATCGGCCTGCCTTTCCCACAGAACCATGTCAGAGTAGGTTTTCCATCCTCATCCTCACCCTGCTCACAGTTCCTGTGGAACCCATAGCTCTGGTCATGAAACCCAGGCATCACTACCCGGTTTGCATGCTTGCCCGTATGCAAGTATATCTCAGACTTTTTCAACTCCTTTGTTGAAAGGATGTTGATAGGACTAGCCGGCACCCAGTAGACGTTGGTCAACTCTATGTCTACTGGTGTGATAGTGCCCTGTGCACTCACATACTCTCCCAGATTAGCTCTGATCGTGCCCACACCATACATGTCTAGCCTGCCCTGGTCAAGAGGCTGACACTGCGGCATATCTGGTGGCTTGATCTCGCAAAACATATCATAGTCAAAGCATATGTTTATGTCTGAGCCACTATCTATTAGGAAAGTGTACGGCATGTTGGGAGACGGCCCATCAGCACAGTCAGCTCGCAGCTTATCTAGGTCAACTACAGCTACCTGAGGGCCACCGCGGCCTCTGCCACGGCCTCGCCCTGCAGCTGCTTGCTTCTGCAGGAATTGTTTGACCTCTGCGGAGAGCAATGGACAATCCTTTTGCACATGTCCAGGCTTATCACAGTTGAAGCATTTCCTCTTTTCTGCTCCCCCTGCTGCCCCTGCTCCCACAGCTGCTACCTGTGGGGGTGAACCTTGGCGACCACCGTAGCGTCCACCTCGGTACCCACGTCCCCCATGGCGCTGTTGTCCACCGCGATCGTCCCGTGGGAATCGCGACGGACCCTGCTTGCTGTTCGTCTGGGCATGTGTCAACAGCGTAGACACTATCTGCTGCACTGGCATGGCCTGCAGCATGGGCTGCAACAGGCTGTACTCTTTGTCTACTGCCAGCAACCGTGATCTGTACAGCTGACCAGACACAGTCTCACCCAGTCCTCTCATCTGGTTTACTATGCCCACCACCTCATTCACATGCTTCTCCAGCGGCTTGCCAGCCTGCTGGGTACTGCTGAGCTGGTGATACAGCTTCTGTATTTCTACCTCCACTGATGGCATATACTTAGCATGCAGCAACGACCAGACCTCATGGACGAAACTACAGTCTGCCACGAAGTCTCTATCCTCCTTTGGCAGTGTGGTGAACAACCAGTGCATGACTTGCTCATGAGCCTGGCTGCTCTGAGCAAGCGGATCATTGACTAGCAGGCTACTCTCACCCACCATCTTCGCCCAGCTCTCTACCTCCTTCTTAAATACTCGGAAGTGATCAGTCTTATAGTGCCACACCGGAAATCTGTTCTTCTCTACTAGAGATTTCCCCGGTACTGGCCTGGGCATGGCAAGCGACAGCGCTTGCGCCAGCGTGCTTACGTCAATAGATCCAGCCGTAGCTGGTACTCGTGATGACATCGCAGCCTGCGAAGGCTGCGGTATCGGAGGCGGTATCTGTTGGGTCATCCACGCAGCTGGCGCTGCGAGATGTGCTGGCTGTGTTCCTTGCGCCGCAGCCTGAGCTCCTGCTTCCCCCGTAGGATCAGCATTTCCCGGCAATGCCGCCTGCAGAGGACCTGCATTGGGATACCCGTAGGTCCCAACGCGCTGTTCTTCCCCGTAGGTCACGAACTGGTCCTCCGCGGCCTGCTCGCGGCGCACTGTGGAACGTGTGTGGTGGCGAGGACGAACTTCTTCTCCATCCTCGCCGTCAGAGCCAATAGATCCCTGGCGAGATGCCATTGGGACTTCTCGGCGTGGTGGCATCCTGCAACACGACCTTCGTGCGTCGCAGGACACGCAGACCCGTAGGCCTTTCTGCGAGACCAGTACCCTGACAGAATGCAGTCCAGCCGTAGCGTTATGCATCTGTGTACTCTAGTCTCTCTACGGACTCTACAGCTAAACGCTAGAGCGGTGTGAATCGCTCATCGGGACGCTCAGCCGTAGCCGTAGACCCCTGGACTCTATCGCAAGCATACAACCATCGCTAGAATACCCACAAACATCACCGATACCATGTCGTAATTCAGTGGACCGCAGCCCTAAGGCACTGTGGGATCTAAGCACTGTGTAGCTGTGCGCAGGGGGTCGCGCTGTCACATACCTGGCTGGTGTACAGGCCTCCGCTGTGACAGTGCGCTCTCAGTCTTGGATTATAGCACGTGAGTCTTTGGCAGAGTAGAGTGATTACACTTTGATCAGTAGAGCCTATATAAGCGTTCAACCAAACGTCTCATACGGATACGATCAGAATCATTGTCTGCGGCACGCAATCTAGCATGCATTGCTCGTGCATATGGTAAGCCATCGGTGCATGGCGTCCCATAGCCACTCCGGATCAGCACCGTGCATCCACTCCATGCATGGTCACCGTAGTCCTGTGCATGGCTGGATCACGACATGGAGGGGCGCGGCCGCGCGCGCTTGGCGCGACAGCGCGCGGCACAACGTCGTGGACAGGTCGCGCATGGCGTTGAGCATGAAAGTGCGCCTAGCTAGGCCTAGAGACTGGATCGTATTACAGCATGTAATGCATGGGTTTCCTGAGGTCGCGAACACGCCATGCCACACACACATGCATGCACTCGATCTGACCTGCGTACAGCTAGTACAGACACACACTGCTTGCACGCTGGTCTGCCGCATTTACATCCTGCACTCGAGCAGATGGCCACCATCTGACCTCTCACGGGTATGCACTGGCATTTCCGGTGATTTTCCCACCCGCCAACTACCTGGGGCCAGGTAGTGTGCTTCCGCCCGTGGGGGGTTAGGGCCCCTGTAGCTGGGGCTCCCGACTGCGCAGGTCCCGAGCCTAGCGTTGCACTGCTCCTCGATCACGAGAGCATGCACAGCCCGGAGCCCCGAGCTGCCACGCGCACGTGCAGAACCTTCTAGAAGGTTAGTCCCGAACAGCGCGGCTGCGGGGCGTTGCGGTGTAGCGGTTTCCCCCGAGGAGCCTCTGGTTCCACACCTGGATTTCCAGGCGAGTTGACATAGCGAGGTCAGCATGCAGGTACCACTGACGGCGTTAGTGTTACACGGAGATGAACGCAATAGCCCGGCAGCGAGGGCAACGGAAGGAAAGTAGACGGCCAAAACCCCCGAAAGTAGACACCAGCAAAAAGCAATCACTCTCCCAGGCGAAAAAGCCACAACGAACCGACACAGCCGACACAACCACACCCACGCACCCACACGCACGCGCACTCCCGCACCCCTCCACTACGGCACCCGCGCCACAACCGCGCACAGCAACAACCACCACCGCACTACTGCCCACCCCAGCAAAACCAGCCACCACCGACCCCCCTACAGCAGCACCCCCACTCCATCCTGCCCCACTGGAGCATTCCATCACGGGCCCCCCGCACATGAGAGCCCGGGGGCGCACGCCCCCCACAGTGCAAGGCGTACCAGCCCTCCCCCTCCGGCCGCCCGACAGGGGCCTCGGGGCGGGGCGCGAAGGGCACTAGCGGCGCCGCATCACTCCCCCCACGGTGGCTCGCGGGAAGGTTCGGCGGGCCAACACGACCAGACGCGGGGCCGGCCTGCGCTGCGGCGTTAGTGCAGGTAGGAAACGCTCCGTGTCCCGCCGCCACCTCCGCAATCGTATGGAGGAAGCGTAATGCATCCCGTCAAACCCTGCCATGTCTCATGCATGAGCGGGACGAACTGGGTAGCACCTGTGATGGCGCGCCATGTTTGTCGCGCTTCTGCCGTTCGCCCTTCTCAGCGGTTGCTCCAGCCGTTTCTGACGCACCGCGCACATGCGACCTAGCAAGCGGGTGCATCACCTTCACATCCAGCAGCGCCATGCGTGTGGTGAGGAAGGCCAACAGGTCGCCGCGCTGCGGGGGGTGCCTAGGCTGTGTTGTGTCCACACGCGTGGCACATGCAAAACAGCCAACTCCGCGGGAGCTCCGCCAAAATTTCGGCGATGCAGGCTTGATACAGCAAAAGCGCTGAGCCACATGATTGTGTATCGCATGTTTTAAGTCCCGAGTTCCCGCTTTACATGCTCAAACGTTATGTCCTATGCGCTGCGATTGCAAGGAACTTGACCATATGTCCGCCTGTCTACAAGCGTGACCCGTTTAGTGGTCTATTTAGTATATGCGCAAGTAAGCGGGTCTCCAATGGTCCATGCTGTCAGACAGAAAGGCCCGGTAGCGGCAGGCCGTGCTGACACAATATCGCAGGACGAGCAACCAGTCATTCATATGTCAATATGCCTGTCGTCATGCTCTGCCGCAGTTGCCGTTTTCAACACTGATACGAGCGAGGTGCGTGTAAAACAGGGATGAGTTGAGCTAGTGGACGGTCAGAAGCTGGACGAGCACTACTGGGCTCGTGGGTCGAACGCATGCGCTGACGATCTTTCTGAATGCTTCATAATGCAGCTGTCTACATGCGAAGTGCACGGACAGGTCTCAGGTGGAGCTCAGCAGAAAGCCATCCAGGACGTTCTGCGTCTTACGAAACCCGACGTCATCTACGTTCCGGCTCAGATTGCGAGTGAACCGGCACTACTGTCTATCCTATCAGTAGCGGGAGAGGATTGCTGTCGGCCCGGTGTGGCTAGCTCGGCAGACGCGAGCGTTTATCGCTGGCCTGCTGCTAGCGAAGCGGGCCATGACAAGGTACTGGAGCACGCGACGAACAGAGTGGTCCAGATCCTTCCATCACGGCTGTTCAGCTTTGCGAAGGTATTTGTTCTTATACATGTCAGCAGCGCGTAATGCAGCGTGCTCTTGCCGCTGCGGATCTGTGCTTGTTAGGACAGTCCTGCTTACACGTGTTCAACTGGCAGTCTCCCTTGCAAACTTCACCAGCGCTCAGTTACGCGTGCATACATGACTTCCCGTGCACAGCATTATCTGGTGTTCCATGAGGGGAGCATTGCAAGTAGTATGCAGGCCTTGGCATGCATGGCAAAGGTGGTCACGTCAGATGGCATTGTGGCACGTCGCACAGCGAGGGAGTCCTTGGAGCAACTGAAGTCCCACATTGGAACAGACTGTCACCATGCTGTATGTGCAGCGGGCGGACTGGTTGCAACTCTGATCAGGGAGCAGATATTGCTGGAAAACGATGGCAAGGTGTTCGTCCGGCACCTTCAGAGGCTAAGAGTTCAGAAGTGTGCCGACTCTACCGACAGCATGTGTAAGAGCTGATAAACTGCATGTGGAGGTTTACTAATATGTACCGTACATAACCTCTGACCCATCTTGCATGCAGACTTGTACAGATAAGCAAGGCTGCACTGCGATCATTGAGAATCATTAACCTTGAGAGGCACCCCAGCCTCATGGGGATTGGCATGTGTAAAGAAGGCTACTCAGTGTTCAGCATGCTTGATCGCTGTGTGACGGCGAAGGTGCGAAACTGAGAGCCTTCATGCAGAGAAGAAGGTTCTGTGTCCTACATATCATGTATTCTAGGGCAAGAAGTTGCTACAAGATTGGATAGAGGCACCCATAGCTGATATTACTGAACTGAGACGGCGCCAAGATGCGATTCAATCTCTGCTACACGATGACTCTTCGCGAGTGCACCTGAGGTCGCTAATGTCACAGGTCAGCGTTCCTGCCTCATGTGACACAAGCGGCCTGGTATATGTATTGCATCAGCCATATGGCTCATCTTCATGGAGTGGATCCGGGTTAGCGGCAATTCTTGGTTGTGGGATTGCAGGTGGGAGAGCCCTTGCAGCTCATTCAGAAATTGACAACTAGAGCAGCAGGCCCTCAGATGCCAGACCTCCGAAAATTGCTGAAAGGGTTGGAAGCCAGCTGGCACCTGGCGACTGCACTATTGCAGGAGGAACTTGCAATCAGTCTGGAAGGCATTGTTTCGTTTGTGCATGCGTGGTTTGACTTTAAGAATCAGAACCAAATTGGCATTTTGCTACCTGGGAATGCGGAGCTTGACAAGCTCAAAGAACATTATTCGGGCTTGCCAGCACTGCTTCGATCAGTACGCTGCTAGTAGTTTGAGGGATGAGCTTGTTGCATGGGAAGCGTGCACCTCTGAATGCTTGACAAGCCAGGTGCAGGTGGCAGATGAAGAGATTGCCAAGGTACCCACATGGCTGGCATCCATTCATTGTCCAAACTTGTGCCTTTCATGCCACTTTTCCGGCAACTCAGGGTATTTAGTGTTCTCCCATGGTAGCGAGATACCAGAGGCGTTGCTACAGAACGTGTTTTCAGATTACACAGTCTGGTCGCATGAGTCAGGTTGGTTCTGGGAACTTTGCTGGCATCTGTGGGCTGCAATCGAAACGAATACTACGAGCAGGTCTGATTAAAACAGTGCCATGTAGATTTTGATGGCTGCGAAGGTGTGTTCTATCGGTGCAGTGCCACTGATGTGTTGAATCAGCGAGTTGGGGACATTGAGGAGAAGGTCCTTACCTATGAGGTGAGCACAGAACGCGTCGCACACTGTAGTTGTGCTGGAGATGTCAAGAGGCTGCTTCTGCTCCCAAGTGTCTCTCTGGTCTAAATTATTGGTGCAACAACCTTGTCACTGTGTAGGCGCAACTTGCACGTGTTGCACTTCTGGAGATCCAGGATGAGCTGAGAGATGCTCTAACACCGAATCAGCGCTGGCTGGCTGAGCTGGACGTGACATGTGCAATGGCAGAAGTCTGCAATGAGAAGTGCTTTGTGCGCCCAGTGCTGACTTCCTCCAACACATTGAACATTGTCAAAGGTGCCACATCATGTTTTTTGTAGTGGTCTGTCACGCGCGGGCACTGCCACACAGGGGCTTCCGGGCATGTAAAGCATGCTGTGCAGGATGGCACCCACTTGTGGCCGCACTGGTCGATTCGTTCCATCCAAATGACTTGAGAATGACGGAGGCTCTCAGTCGCATTTTGATTGTGACGGGCGCAAATGGGAGTGGCAAGAGCATTTTCTTGCAACAAGTGGGCATCATTGTGTATCTAGCGCACATTGGCTGTTTCGTTCCAGCGGAGTCTGCAGAGATTGGACTCACTGATGCCATATTTGCCAGGACGTGCCAGGATGGAGAGCGCATGGAAACGTTCGCGCAAGATTTGACACACTTGGGGACCATCATGCGATATGCATCAGAAAGGTCGTTGGTCCTGATGGACGAACTTGGAAAGGTATGATCTGTTTTGAAGCTATTCGCTAATGGAATGCTAGGAGAGTGGACCTGGAAAGATCTGAATCGCGGAACAGGGAACTCTTCCAGTGGACGGTGCATCGCTGCTGATGTCTTGCCTCTCTCATTTAAGTTTACAAGCCAAGCCACCCAAGGTCATATGTGTGACACATTGCAGTGAGACCACAGACCAAGACCTCCTCCCAAGGTATCGGACTTTGTCTTGTACTTGAAACTAGTGCATTCTGGTGGGTTAATGTCTCCGGCTTCTGCAACTTTGGTCTGCAGCGCACCGTGTATGTTGAGACGCACATGCAGAAATGATCAAATGCAATTTGGAGCAATGGCAATGCACATTACTCAAGTACATGGAAACACTAAACCACCACCTGTCTTCCTGTACCGTTTGCTGTGTCCAAGTGAAGTGTCACTTTCCAGCTTTGCAGTATGTTTCTGTGCCATGTCAGATGCTACACATGTATGCTTCATTGTGACAGGTGGCGCATCGGTCACATGCATCTGTGCAATACAGTGCCACTGCATGGCTCAATCAGGTGTTGGTGAGGATGTGATTCGTCGCATTGAGAAGATCCAGACCTCTGTCGGTGAAGGGGCAGCTTTTTTGCCAAAAGCGATGCCGGACAGCACGTATGGCAGGACAGCGCACACCATCATGGCTGCACAAGAGATGTTTTTATCTGGGAAGAATCATGTTGGATTGTCCACCAAGGTGTAGGAGGTTCAAAGGATGCATGAATGGATCGTGGAACACAGCTCCCTCGCAACCTAAGTGACAAAGCTGAAATGCGAGAAAGAACACTACGACATGCTGACTTGCAGTGATCGTTCCATATGGTCGCAGATGTGATTATCGACATTGCATGTTGGAAAATGAGTACTCAATTACAATTCGATTCAACATGATCATGACCAATTCTGTGTGTCCAAACAGGACATTATGCGACAGAGTGTAGCGTCCATAAACTTGTTCAAGACGTGTGTATATACTTGAACCACACACACAATTCTTCAGCGCGTTTTTTGCTCGGCACATGCGTGTTTTGCAACCGATTCCTCGCTTTATACAGCTGAATCACCTGACACGTCTTATTTATAGGGCCACTCATTGACCCTTGTCAACCACGTGGTGCTTGATCATGCTGCAGATGTCGATCCACATGTGATCAGATGCGTTGGGCTTGTCAGACCATGTCACATGGTCAGTGTGTGTGGCTCAGCTGCAGAAACTCCTTCCTTCTCCTCAACCCACCTATGCAAATGCGTATCCAGTGCCTGATGTCTGCCTGCTCATGCCGCAGGCATGTCTCCCATAGACTGGCGGAAGTTGTGACCTTCGTGGCTGCCGCTCCATGCCACTTTCCTTTCTGATTTTCCAGTCCTCGAGGTATCTGGGGGGTTACTGTAGCCCCGAGATATCACCAACATCAGTCTGGTGCAGGGCATCACCGCTAGTCATCTGTGGCTACAGGCACTCACGAACTCTTGACTGGGTTCTTCTCTGAGCATGTGACTGTGACGCATGGAAAAAACTTGAACATTGAGGCAGCCGTTTTGGTGTGTATCCAAGCTATCTTGTGTGTCAGTGTGGCTCCAGCTGTAGGATTGTTTTCGGTTGTTGGCCAGCGGAAGTACGTGGGTGAGGACGCAGCGTTTGACTTCGACTACTTGAATGCTATGTGTATATCACAGTGCCCATTTGGCCAATCTCCCGCCCGTATCCGGTGTAACCCGCAAGCATGCACTGTCTCAACCCTTGCAAGACATCATGCGCGCAGCGAAAAACAAAGCTGTTGCCCTGTCATGCATGATCGTGCCACTATGTCTTCGCTAGTGGCCGTGCTGCACTGCAGTGTGGAAGGCACCTATCTTCGGTCCCATGCAGATCCTCAAACCCTCAGTTCGACACAGCGCAGCCTGGAGGTCCATCAGGCCTAGCCAATGCTTGGCCAAGAGCTTGGAACAACTCGTTTTGCATGGAAATCAACAGAGTGGCAGCAGCGAGACCGGCAGGCAGGCCGAGCAGTAGGTGGCGAGACAACACCGGAAATCAGTCAGATTGTACTGAAGGAATACGTAGGATAAGCTTTAGACAACGACGATGCGCAATGCAAAATCAGTTCGACCTGAGCGAGCTCTGTAGTATTCAGTATAGAGACACTTTACAAAGAAACAAACCTGAAGGAATACGTAGGATAAGCTTTAGACAACGACGATGCGCAATGCAAAATCAGTTCGACCTGCAGTGATGCGCACAGTCACAGCTTACCCAATACACACGAACACACACTCACAATACGACCCACCACACATACCTGAGCGAGCTCTGTAGTATTCAGTATAGAGAAACTGAAGACTCAGAGGCTCAGCGATTGCCTATATACTATCAGGAGCCTAGGGCGACGAACGCGAAAAGAGTGTGGTACCCTCACGCATGCATGAGACTGTCATTCTCAACACTCCCACGCAGTCTCACACTTTCACACCTAATGCGTGTCTGTGCTTAGCGAAGAGCTGCTTTCCCAACGGCTTAGTGAAGATGTCTGCGGGGTTCTCTGTGACGTAATTCAGTGGACCGCGGCCTAAGGCCTGTGGGATCCTGAGCATGTCGTCATGCGCAGGGGTTGGTGCTGTCACATACCTTGCTGTCTTAGGTATCTGTCCGTGACAGCTCCTGTACCTTCAGTTGGAGGATGAATGCACGTGAGTCTTAGGACAGTAGAAGAGAGAGTGATTACACTACGATCTGTAGAGCCTATATAAGCGTTCAATCAACGTCTCATACGGATACGATCAGAATCAATGTCTGCGGCACGCAATCTTGCATGCATTGCTCGTGCATATGGTCAGCCATCGGTGCATGGCTGCCCCATAGCCACTCCGGATCAGCACCGTGATTCCCCGCATACATGGTCACCGTAGTCCTGTGTATGCCACCATGCATGGTCACCGTAGTCCTGTGCATGGCTGGATCACGACACTCCCCCTAGACTAAGCTTGTACTACCGCAAGCTGCAGTCTATCTCTAAATTTTGCTAGTGCTGGTCCTGCCAACACCTTAGTGAACATATCAGCTAGCATGTCTACCGTGCTAACCCAGCTGATAGTCAACTCGTCGAGTTCTACGAACTCTCGGACCCTCAGGTCCCTGACCCTGATGTGCTTAGAGCGGTCACTAGAGATGGGGTTCACTGCTAGCAAGTTGGCACTCTTGTTGTCGCCCCACAGCGTTGGCTTCACAGCCGACAAACCAAGATCAGTGCACAACTGCTTAGCCCACATCACCTCATTGGCTGCTGAACTCATTGCTATGAGCTCTGCCTCAGTTATATCACCAGCCACAATAGTCTGCCTCTTCGAACGCCAGAACACACAGTTCCCATGCATCCGGACTACTACTCCTGACACGCTCTTCAAGCAAGCACCATTGGCGAAGTCAGCATCCGTAAATGCTTCCAACACCTCACATCCCCCATTGGAGCCACTAAAGGTCAAGCCAAAGTTTATGGTCCCTCGCAGGTATCTCAGTACGTGAAGGACACCATTCCAATGACATTTGGCACTCCCAGCCATATGCCTGGCCAAGACATTAGCCGGAAACGCAATGTCTGGACGCGACACAACTGCCACATACTGGATGCTTCCTACGGCTTGCATAAACCTCTTATGCTCTGTGCCTGTAGCCTTCGCCTGGCTAGGATCTTCCTTCAGACTAAACATTTTCTGCTTTGGTACCAACGGAGTTGGCGCCCGTCTGCACTCACTCATGCCAAATCTCTCTAGCATGTCCCTGATGCTCTTTCTGTGTGTGATGGTGATAGTGCGAGCAATTCGATCACGTATGACCTCCATGCCCAGCACATATCCCAGCTCCCCCAGGTCACGACCCTCAAAAGCCTCAAGGATCTTTCTGATGGCATCATCCATTTGCTCTCTGTGACCGAAAATCAGCAGATCATCGACCCACAGAAAAATAAGACAACGTCCTACTTTGCAAATGAACAGTGCAGGGTCACTGGCTGATCTCACAAAACCCATACTCAACAAGAGTTCTGCAAGCGCTTTGTGCCATTCCCTGGCAGCTTGCTTCAGACCATACAACGCCTTTTTCAGACGCCACACCATACCAGACCCATCGTCCAGCACCGGAGGTTGTGCCACATACACTTCCTCCTCCAGAACACCATTCAGGAAAGCACATTTAATGTCTATATGCCTCGTCTCTAGATCCTCTACTGCACAGACTGATAACAGAGCCCTGAAGGTAGCATAACTGCCCACAGGTGCCCATGTCTCAAAGAAATCTACGCCCTCCACTTGCGTAAATCCCCTGGCTACGTATCTGGCCTTGAAACGCTCAATTTCACCCTGTGCTCCTCGCTTGATCTTAGGCACCCACTTGCCTGTCACAGGCTTCACTCCTGTTGGGCACTCAACCAGCTCAAACACATCATGTTCTCTTAAGGAGGTCAGCTCATCGAGCATTGCCGTGATCCACTTCTCACGATGAGCACCACGCATGGCCTGCTGCACCGTTGGATCATCTACTACGGCCTCGACCCTCTTCCTCACGGTAGCTGCACGCCTGGACTCACTAAGGCTAGCAGTAGGGCCACCGTTTGGAGTCACCTTCTGCCCCGTCGTCTTTTCTGCATCAGGAGGCACACTGTCAGCTGCAGCTGACACTCCATCAGACAAGTCACCGACGTCACTCTCATCATCATTCATTACTGTGGGGCTCGCAGCATCACTCACATGCTCACGTGCTTCCTCCGGGGAAATGCGCTCAACAGCAGCATCACTCACAATTGCTCCCACAGCATGGACAGCAGGTCTTAAGATTTTGCGAATCAAGTGAAAAGGCTTTGGAACCCATCGAACCCTCACCTCATGTGGCGGATCCAGACGTTCTCCGCTGCCCCTCGCGGCACTTGGTGCTGACTCTTCCCCTGAGCCATCACCTCCTGTCGCTATTCCGCTAGGCACATGCCGTAGCTCGCCTTGCCCCTGGCCCTCAGACCCAGATATATGCCTCGGCTCATCATATCTGTCACGGTCATCACGCCCTGACACCGTGGACCCGCGGTGACTTCGGCCGCCGCCGTGACCGTCAGCTCGCACAGGTGGGGGTGGCTCACTCAGCTCCTTGCCCATCGACCGTTGGACTGGCTCCGCTGAACGCGAGCGGGATCTAGACTCAGACTCAGAGTCATCCTCACCTCCATCACTAGACTCAGTATCACTCACTTCCTCATCAGTTGGAAGCGGATGGATATCACAGTCCCCTATGTGCAGCACAGCCCTATCCCTCGTAGGGATTGTCTCTGCAGGCCTAAACTCGTGGTGTAGAGGCCCAAACGGCTGGTTTGCTGCATCATAGTCCCAGTGTGCCACTGCTGCAGCATTGTCAGCCGCTGCATGGTCGCAGCGCGCTGCAACCACTGCCTCACTGATCTCTGGTGTGTGCCAGCGCTCATGTCGCGCCAGCAGCTCTGCACCCAACACTCTAGGAGAAAACTCGGGCTCACCCTCAGGTAGCTCGTCTGTCGGTTTGAAACGCCTATGCAGCGTTCTTCCTGGTTCCCAGTGTTGATTGCCCAGACCCGGATGCTCCCCCTCAGCCCAATCCACATTTCTGCCTCTCTCTGGCATCATGTGTTCACGACTGGCTGGTGGACGCACTGCCCGCACACTAGTGCTCTTCACCCACTTCTTCATGTTGGGCAAGAACTCAGCTTCCGGCACTACACTGGTGTACTGATCGGGTAGGATCTCAAACTCACCCTGCTCATAGTTCTCTAGCACAACTGGGTCCGCCGTAGCCTCCCCAGCCATGTGAAATCGCTGCGCGAAATCCTTCACTAGAGCAGGTGGAGCAGCCGTGTGCCTGTACATCCGCACTGCTCCCCCATTCCCACGTTTCACGTAGACCCTGTCCATGTGAGGACCTCCACCCGGTCCCATATAGGCACCGAGGATTCCTCGCGCTTCCAGGTGCCTGAAGTGTTCCCTCCTTGGATACACATACATTGGACACCCGAAAGGCTTCACCTGTGCCACCACGAGACGGAAGTCATCTTCTTTGACCTTCCTAAACCATAACAAGTATGGCACAATCTCTCTGACATTCACATTTCTCATGTGCTGTGCCACAAATGCCAATTCGCTCCTGGCAACCAGCGTCTCACACAGCTCATTCAGACTCAGCGCATGCGCTGCAGCCTTCCTGACTCTCAGCTGCTTAGCCCGCTGCTGCACGTTCGTGGACCATGGCTCAGAGCTGGTGGCAACAAACCTATCCTCCAGCTTTTGCTTTGCCTCCTTCCGCCTCACACCCTCCAGTGCTGTGCTCGGCGTCAGGTTGTGTGCATGGTTCACGCACATGTATGCCTCCGGCCACAGGAATGCAGGCACTGCTGCCTGCAGCAGACTCGCCCGCACTGACGTGTTCAGCACACCGATCTTTCGTTCTACCAACCCATTTGACTCATGTTGGGCGGTGTCAGTGAACGTGTGTACTATCCCTCGCCACTCAAGGTACTGAGCCAGCTGACTCGAGCTGAACTCACCTCCTTGGTCCGTGTGCAGCCTACGCACCCCTACCTCCTTGTCATAGACAATCTGAGTGCGGATGCGTTCTATCAGAAGACATATCATCTCCGCAGCACCGCTTTTCGACTTCAGCGGGATCACATGTGAGTACCTGCTGTACTCATCCACTACTACCAGGATGTAGTTCATTCCTCCTATGCCTACTGGCTTAATCTGTCCAGCCAGATCCGCATGCAACACTTCTCCAGCATACGAGGCATTCTCTGTCACTTTGCCCCCATGCCGTGCTCTGTCACCACTTCTCTGCTCCGCCACGTGGCAACCATGACACTCAAGCGCTACTCCCGTGGGTTTCTGCAACTTGAGGTCATACAGGTCTGGATTCTCAGTCATCAGTTTGAGAATCCGGTTGCCCGCATGATGAAACGAGAAATGTACCAGAAATGCTGGGTCAAGTCGGTAAGAAGATCTCTGACCAATAGGTACACCATCTACCGCAGCGATTCTCGCCTGCTCACCAACCCATTTCCTATTTCTGTGGAAAAGGTTATTGGCACTGGTCCAGTCAATCCCTGAATCTACAGGCCGCAGTTCCCATATTGGTCTGCCCGTCCCGCAATACCAGCTCAATGTGGGGTTATCATCACTATCAACTCCCTTCTCACAGTTGCCCACAAATGTTTGTGCTTGGTCATAAAAACCCGGCATCTCTACTGTGTTTGCCTTGCCTGTGTGCAAGTACACGTTCGACCGCTTCAGCACAGTCGTTGATAGGATATTGATCGGGCTGGCTGGCACCCAGTAAACATGATCCAGCTCAATATCTACAGGCACCAGCTCGCCCTGTACTGTCACGTACTTCCCCACATTCGCCCTGATAGTGCCCATGCCATATATCTTAAGCCTGCCCTGGTCTAAAGGCTGGCACTCTGTGATATCTGGTGGCTTGATCTCGCTGAACATGCTATAGTCGAAGCATATGTTCAGGTCAGACCCGCTATCCACCAGAAATGTGTATGGCATGTTGGGCGACGGCCCATCAGCACACTCAGCTCGCAGTTCCGCTAGGTCTACCACAGCCACCTGAGGGCCCCCGCGGCCTCTGCCACGGCCCCGCCCTGCAGCTGCCTGTTTCTGTAGGAACTGCTTGACCTCTGCGGAGAGCAAAGGGCAATCTTTCTGCAGATGGCCTTGCTTCTCACAATTGAAGCACTTTCGCTTATCTGCTCCCCCTGCTCCCACTGCGGCAACCTCTGGGGGTGCACCATGGCGACCACCGTGGCGTCCACCACGATACCCTCGTCCCCCCAATCTCTGCTGACCACCGCGATCATCCCGTGGGAATCGCGATGGGGCAGACTGGCTGCTATTCTGAGCATGCGTCAGCAGCGTGGACACTATCTGCTGCACTGGCAGTTGCTGCAGCATCGGCTGCAGCAGTGCATACTCTTTGTCCACTGCCAGTAGCCTAGAGCGGTATAGCTGATCAGGCACAGCTTCTCTCAGACCCCTCATCTGGTTCACTATACCAACTACCTCGTTGACATGTTTCTCAAGTGGCTTTCCCGCCTGCCTGGCACCACTGAGTTGCTGGTATAGCTTCTGTATTTCTACTTCGACAGAAGGCATGTATTTGGCATGCAGCAGTGCCCACATCTCATGGACAAAACTGCAGTCTGACACGAAATCCCTATCCTCCTTTGGTAATGTCACGAACAGCCAATGCTTGACTGACTCATGAGCTTGGCTACTCTGTGCCAGTGGATCATTTACTAGCAGGCTACTTTCCCCCACCATGTTTGCCCAACTCTCTACCTCTTTCTTGAACACCCGAAAGTGATCATGTCTGTGGTTCCATACCGGGAACTTGTGCTTTTCTACTAGCGACTTTCCCGGCATAGACTTAGGCATTACGAGCGACAGCGCGCTCGCGAGAGTTGCAACATCGATCGACCCGGCTGTTGCTGCCGCCCCGGATGACATCGCAGCCTGCAAAGGCTGCGGTATCGGAGGTGGTATCTGCTGCGCTGCCCATGCTGTCTGGGCAACGTGTGGCACTTCTTGCGCTCCGTGCACCGCTGCCTGAGCACCCGCATTCCCCGTAGGATCAGCGTTGCCCGGCATGGCGGCCTGCAGAGGGTTAACACTGAGATACCCGTAGGTCCCAGCGTCTTGTCCTTCCCCGTGGGGCATGGACAGACCCTCCGCGGCCTGCTCGCGGCGCACTGTAGAGCGAGTGCGATGATGCGGAAGGTTAACTGCTCCCTCCACACCGTCAGAACCGATAGACCCTTGGCGAGATGCCATTGAATCGTTTCGGAGTGGTGGTGTCCTGCAACATGACCACCATATGTCGCAGGAAACGCAGACCCGTAGGCCTCTTTGCGAGACCAGCACACAAGCATAATGCAGCTCCGCCGTAGCATTCTGCATTAGCTTTTCTAGTCTCTCTACGGTCGGCTATACACTAGAGCGGTGTAGCACACTCATGGGAGTGTGCAGCCGTAACCGCAGGTTCCCCCTGGACTCTACCGCATGCTAATAGACATCACAAGAATACCCACAATCATCACCGATACCATGACGTAATTCAGTAAACCGCGGCCTAAGGCTGTGGGATCCTGAGCATGTCGTCATGCGCAGGGGTTGGTGCTGTCACATACCTTGCTGTCTTAGGTATCTGTCCGTGACAGCTCCTTTACCTTCAGTTGGAGGATGAATGCACGTGAGTCTTAGGACAGTAGAAGAGAGAGTGATTACACTACGATCTGTAGAGCCTATATAAGCGTTCAATCAACGTCTCATACGGATACGATCAGAATCAATGTCTGCGGCACGCAATCTTGCATGCATTGCTCGTGCATATGGTCAGCCATCGGTGCATGGCTGCCCCATAGCCACTCCGGATCAGCACCGTGATTCCCCGCATACATGGTCACCGTAGTCCTGTGTATGCCACCATGCATGGTCACCGTAGTCCTGTGCATGGCTGGATCACGACACTCTGAGCCAGGAATCGAATGAACCTTGACCCACCCATACTTTACTTTCTCCCTGATGAAATGGTAAGCTACATCAATGTGCCTGGTCCTCTTTGCAGAGAGGGGGTCCTCAGTCATATAAACAGCAGAATCATTGTCAACTCCAATTGGAATTGTCTCTGGCTGCAGCAACAACTGCTGTGAGAGTTGGAACAAATATTGTGCTTCCGTACTAGCCTCCCCTGCAGCTATGTACTCAGACTCAGCTGTAGAATGGGAGACTATGGCTTGCTTAGCAGAGCGCCAGGAGGTAGCTCCATGGCCCATCTGCATGACATATCCGGAAGTGGACTGTCTGCAAACACCATTCAACGACGGTTCAACAGACTTGCAATCAGCATAGCTAGCATCACTAAATCCACGCAGCTTGGTGTCGCCACCGAGATGCAGGCCCATATCAATGGTACCTTTGAGGTATCTAACAATGTCAAGCGCTCTAGCAAGCTTCCCTGAATCTGGGCACTGGTTGAACCTGGCAAGGTAGCCAACTGCAAATGCAATGTCAGGCCTTGTGTAATGAACAAGATGAATAAGGATGCCGATCAAACGCCTGTACCTAGTGATGTCACTGGCAGACTCAAATGGAGTCCCTGGAGGATCATTGTGAACCTTCTCAATCATGGGAACAGTCCTGGGATGAGCATTTGTGAGATTCAGTTCGTCGATCAGATCGTCGATATGGCGTTTCTGCTTCAAGACGATGGTTCTGTTCGGACGATCTCTGGTCACTGACATTTGGAGGAAGAAATCTGTATCTCCTGTGTCTTTGCCGGGGAATTTGTCAAGAATGCACTTCTTCATGAAGCTCACCGAAGACAATTTGGCTGAAGCAATCTAAAGGTCATCAACGTACATCAAGATGATAATCAAGCCGTGCTCCTTGCTGTGACATAGAAACAGTGCGCCATCTGAGAGACATTGGATGCAACCGAGGAATAAGAGATGATCCCGGAGCGTCTCATGCCACACTCGTGGGGCCTGCTTCAAGCCATAGAGCGACTTCATCAATTTGCACACCCTCCCGCTGCCATCTGAAAACCCAGGTGGCTGCTTCATGTAGATCTCCTCAGCAAGGTGACCTTGAACAAAAGCATTTTTGATATCAATCGTGTGGCACTCAAGATCGAGCGCTGCAACCATCGTGAAAAACACTCTGATGGTATCTGCACGGACGACTGGAGCAAAGACCATCTCGTAGTCAATGCCATGCTTTTGGTGGAAGCCTTTGATAACAAGCCTGGCCTTGTATCGCTCAATTTGGCCATCAGCAGTCAGCTTCCGTTTGAACACCCACTTGCACGGAATTGCCTTGCGGTCAGATGGCAACATGCAAAGCTCCCACGTGCTCATGAGGCCTAGTGAAGTAAGCTCTTCTTTCATAGCTTTGACCCAGTGTGGGCCTTCTGGCCCCCTGATTGCTTCCTCTACGGAAGTGGGCTCAGGAGGGAGCCCACGAGCGAAAAATACTCGCCCTCTTCAGCAGCTGCGGTTGCTGTGTTGGCCCTGTTCTCGGGCCACAACGTCCATTTCTGGTATGGATCGACCGGAGGTTGCTTGCTGCGAATGCTGCGCCGAGTCCCGGCTGGAGCTGGCGCTTGCTGTGGAGCCGGCGCTGCTGGAGCGGCTGGCGGAGCTGGTGCGGTTGAAGCTTGCGCTGGCTGTGGAGCAGCTGGTGGTGCTGGAGCTGCTGGCGGAGCTGGTGTAGCTGGGGTTGATGGAATGCGCGTGGGATGCTGCACCAGTGTTGGTGTCTGGAACCGTACGCCTTCCGTGCCAGACTCATCGCTGCTGGCCAATGATGGCGGAGAGTGCAGCGACGATGATTGTGGTTGTGGCTGTGGAAGCCTGACCGTGGCGGGGCCTGGTGGTGGCTGCGCCGGTGGAGTCGGTAGCATGATGTCAGAGAAGTCATCTCGTGACACAGTGCTGGCTGGTGGGGCTGATTCATCAAAGAGAACATCTCTTGATGTCACAACTTTGCCACTTGGCATACGAATCCGGTATGCCTTGTGATTAGCACCATCAAAGCCCAGGTAGATGCCAGCATCAGACTTTGGCGGCATCTCCTTTTTCTTTCTGAGCTTCTTTGGCACATTCACCCATGCCAGGCATCCCCACACATGTAGATTGGAGATGTCCGGCTTCTCACCTTTCAGAAGCTCCCACGGAGTCGTGGATCCATCTGTTGAGCTGATATTGGTGAGGTAGGCAGCGTGCATAAGACATTCGGCCCACATGGACCTGTCTAAGCCCGCGTCCGAGAGCATTGCTTGGAATGTTTCACCAAGCGTGCGGAGTGCACGCTCAGCATGCCCGTTTTCCGCTGGGCTGTAGCCCGAGGTTGGCTCATAGGAGATGGCATTGTCCTTCATCCACCGCTTGAAGTCATGCGACATGAAAACCGAGTCTTTGTCTGATCTGAGCTGTTGTACTTTGTACTTGAACTTCGCGTAGCGAGCTTCAAGCATGCGAACTGTGTCTTTGATGAAGTCTGGCGCGTCACTCTTCGCATGGATAGCACCGACAATTTTGTAACCCGTAAAGTCATCAACGATGGCCACAAAGTTTCTGAGACCCGATTTCGAGAGCGGCATGCCGGTTGCAATGTCAACATGAAGCTTTTCCAGCGGCGCAGTTGACTTCTTTGCGGCACTAGGGAATGGTTGTCTTGTTGCTTTGCCTTCAGCACAAGGTGGACACACATAATTTGACTTGAGTGCATCTCTGAAGTGCTGAGCGGGCGGCAAGCCTGTAACAACAGTCTTGGCTGACATGTTGGCAAGAGTTGACATGCCTTTGTGCCCCATTCGACGGTGGAAGAGCTGAGCTTGGGACAGCTGAGCAGTGGTTGAGGCAGGAGCTGGTGGATCTGCTTTGGTAGTGTGAGCTGCCATGGTGGAGGTCTGCGCTGATGACTCGTCAGCAAATGTGCAATCCAACACAAACAGATCGTCTGTGAGGTTAGCATCGAGAGAACCAGCAGAATTGCGCAACCGCAGTCCTCTCTTCGTATCAGACAACCTGAAACCTGCAGTGAGAGCCTTGGACAAGCTGACTAGGTTCACATGCAAGTCTGGGACGTAGAGCACATTCTGAAGTTTGTACTCAATCCCTGATTTGTTTCTGATTACTACGCTGCCTTTCGCTTGTATGGGAACCTTCTGCTCCGTGGCAAAAAGGCACTCACCCTTCATGTGAACAACATCTGAAAGTGCATCAAAGTTGTTCGTCATGTGATCAGTAGCTCCACTGTCGATGATCCAGGACGCAGCAGTTGCCCTCGAAACAGCATGGCAGGCAACAAGGCATGATGCTGTAGCCTTATTAGCAGTGCACTTTCTGTTATTGTTGTTGTTGTTCTTCGTCCCCTTCTGCTGCCTTTCGACCTCATGCTGCTTCTTATGCCTAATGTAGGCATAACATTTGAAGGTCGTGTGGTTTGGGTTGCCACAGAAATCACAGCCTTTGCTGGAAACTTGCGAAGCTGATGACTCGTTCGTGGTACGAGCCCGACCTTTCAGGGGTTGATCCATGGTATGAAGATTGCGGCTAATTAATTTTGCTGCTACTTCATGGAATGTGGCTGAGGTCAAATCAACCGTTTGAGCCCAAGAGCTGAACAATGGAATATCATGGAAAGCATTAAGAAAGACCAGTAAATGTCGTGATCCAGCCATGCACAGGACTACGGAGACCATGCATGGTTGCATACACAGGACTACGGAGACCATGTATGCATGGATGCACGGTGCTGATCCGGAGTGGCTATGGGACGCCATGCACCGATGGCTTACCATATGCACGAGCAATGCATGCTAGATTGCGTGCCGCAGACAATGATTCTGATCGTATCCGTATGAGACGTTTGGTTGAACGCTTATATAGGCTCTACTGATCAAAGTGTAATCACTCTACTCTGCCAAAGACTCACGTGCTATAATCCAAGACTGAGAGCGCACTGTCACAGCGGAGGCCTGTACACCAGCCAGGTATGTGACAGCGCGACCCCCTGCGCATGGCTACGCCATGCTTAGATCCCACAGTGCCTACGGGCTACGGTCTACTGAATTACGACATGGTATCGGTGATGTTTGTGGGTATTCTAGCGATGGTTGTATGCTTGCGATAGAGTCCAGGGGTCTACGGCTACGGCTGAGCGTCCCGATGAGCGATTCACACCGCTCTAGCGTTTAGCTGTAGAGTCCGTAGAGAGACTAGAGTACACAGATGCATAACGCTACGGCTGGACTGCATTCTGTCAGGGTACTGGTCTCGCAGAAAGGCCTACGGGTCTGCGTGTCCTGCGACGCACGAAGGTCGTGTTGCAGGATGCCACCACGCCGAGAAGTCCCAATGGCATCTCGCCAGGGATCTATTGGCTCTGACGGCGAGGATGGAGAAGAAGTTCGTCCTCGCCACCACACACGTTCCACAGCGCGCCGCGAGCAGGCCGCGGAGGACCAGTTCGTGACCTACGGGGAAGAACAGCGCGTTGGGACCTACGGGTATCCCAATGCAGGTCCTCTGCAGGCAGCATTGCCGGGAAATGCTGATCCTACGGGGGAAGCAGGAGCTCAGGCTGCGGCGCAAGGAACACAGCCAGCACATCTCGCAGCGCCAGCTGCGTGGATGACCCAACAGATACCGCCTCCGATACCGCAGCCTTCGCAGGCTGCGATGTCATCAGGAGTACCAGCTACGGCTGGATCTATTGACGTAAGCACGCTAGCGCAAGCGCTGTCGCTTGCCATGCCCAGGCCAGTACCGGGGAAATCTCTAGTAGAGAAGAACAGATTTCCGGTGTGGCACTATAAGACTGATCACTTCCGAGTATTTAAGAAGGAGGTAGAGAGCTGGGCGAAGATGGTGGGTGAGAGTAGCCTGCTAGTCAATGATCCGCTTGCTCAGAGCAGCCAGGCTCATGAGCAAGTCATGCACTGGTTGTTCACCACACTGCCAAAGGAGGATAGAGACTTCGTGGCAGACTGTAGTTTCGTCCATGAGGTCTGGTCGTTGCTGCATGCTAAGTATATGCCATCAGTGGAGGTAGAAATACAGAAGCTGTATCACCAGCTCAGCAGTACCCAGCAGGCTGGCAAGCCGCTGGAGAAGCATGTGAATGAGGTGGTGGGTATAGTAAACCAGATGAGAGGACTGGGTGAGACTGTGTCTGATCAGTTGTACAGATCACGGTTGCTGGCAGTAGACAAAGAGTACAGCCTGTTGCAGCCCATGCTGCAGGCCATGCCAGTGCAGCAGATAGTGTCTACGCTGTTGACACATGCCCAGACGAACAGCAAGCAGGGTCCGTCGCGATTCCCACGGGACGATCGCGGTGGACAACAGCGCCATGGGGGACGTGGGTACCGAGGTGGACGCTACGGTGGTCGCCAAGGTTCACCCCCACAGGTAGCAGCAGTGGGAGCAGGGGCAGCAGGGGGAGCAGAAAAGAGAAAATGCTTCAACTGTGATAAGCCTGGACATGTGCAAAAGGATTGTCCATTGCTCTCCGCAGAGGTCAAACAATTCCTGCAGAAGCAAGCAGCTGCAGGGCGAGGCCGTGGCAGAGGCCGCGGTGGCCCTCAGGTAGCTGTAGTTGACCTAGATAAGCTGCGAGCTGACTGTGCTGATGGGCCGTCTCCCAACATGCCGTACACTTTCCTAATAGATAGTGGCTCAGACATAAACATATGCTTTGACTATGATATGTTTTGCGAGATCAAGCCACCAGATATGCCGCAGTGTCAGCCTCTTGACCAGGGCAGGCTAGACATGTATGGTGTGGGCACGATCAGAGCTAATCTGGGAGAGTATGTGAGTGCACAGGGCACTATCACACCAGTAGACATAGAGTTGACCAACGTCTACTGGGTGCCGGCTAGTCCTATCAACATCCTTTCAACAAAGGAGTTGAAAAAGTCTGAGATATACTTGCATACGGGCAAGCATGCAAACCGGGTAGTGATGCCTGGGTTTCATGACCAGAGCTATGGGTTCCACAGGAACTGTGAGCAGGGTGAGGATGAGGATGGAAAACCTACTCTGACATGGTTCTGTGGGAAAGGCAGGCCGATATGGCAAATGCGGCCGGTAGATAGAGGAGCAGCCTGGACAAGTGCGAATAACTTGTTTCATAGGAATGGGAAATGGGTACGTGAGCAGCAGCAAGTTGCTGCAGTGACCGGTGTACCGACTGAACAAGGATATTCCTTCCAGGGTGATCCATCATTCCTAGTGCATATCGCTTTTCACCATGCTGGCAATCGGGTACTCCAGTTGATGAGAGACAACCCACAACTGTATGACCTGAAGATGCTGAAACCTACGGGGGTAGCGCTTCAGTGTCATGGTTGCCACGTGGCTGAACAGAGAAGTGGCGATAGAGCACAGCACGGGGGCAAAGTGACGGAGAATGCCACCTATGCTGGGGAAGTGTTGCATGCTGATCTAGCAGGGCAGATCAAGCCAGTAGGAATCGGGGGTATGAATTACATCCTGGTAGTGGTGGATGAGTACTCCCGGTACTCCCATGTGATTCCGCTGAAGTCCAAGAGTGGGGCTGCAGAAATGATATGCCTGCTGATTGAGCGAATCCGCACTCAGATCGTGTATGATAGAGAGGTTGGGGTGCGGAGGCTGCACACTGACCAGGGTGGTGAGTTCAGCTCTAACCAGCTGGCTCAGTACCTCGCGTGGCGTGGCATTGAGCACACGTACACTGCCACGGGCCAGCATGAGTCCAATGGAATGGTGGAGAGAAAGATCGGTGTGCTAAACAGGAGTGTGAGGGCAAGCCTGCTGCAAGCGGCTGTGCCTGCATTTCTGTGGCCAGAGGCGTATATGTGTGTGAACCATGCGCATAACCTGACGCCTAGCACAGCTCTAGAGGGTGTTAGGCGGAAGGAGGCCAAGCAGAAACTGGAGGAGAGGCATGTGCAGACCAGTCGTGACCCGTGGTCAACGAATGAGGCTGTGAGAGCTGCACAGTTGCAGACGAGGAGGGCTCAGGCTCAGCAGATGAGTCTGCAGGCTCTGGCTGATGAGGGTATGGCCAGGGGCGATGGCAAGTTTGTCGCCCAGTGTGTGAAGAATGTTGATGTCAGACAGATTGTGCCATATCTGTTATGGTTCAGGAATGTGAGTGAGGACACGTTCCATCTGGTGGTGGCCCAGGTGAAGCCTTTCGGGTGTCCGATGTATGTATATGCCCGGAGAGAGGACTTCAGACACCTGGATGAGAGAGGAGTGCTCGGTTTCTACATGGGACCGGGTGCTGGTCCTCACATGGATAGAGCTTACGTGAAGCGAGGGAATGGGGGAGCAGTGCGTATGTATAGGCATACGGCTTCTCCACCAGCTCTGCTGAGAGAGTTCGCGAAACGTTACCACATGTCGGAGCAAGCTACGGTGGATCCGGTCATGTTGGAGAACTACGAGCTGGGAGAATTCGAGATCATGCCCGATGAGCATACTCGTGTAGTACCTGACGTTGGTTTCTTGCCCAACATGCAGAAATGGTTGAGATCAACTAGTGTTAGGGCAGTGCGACCACCAGCCAGTCGTGATCACATGATGCCAGAGAGGGGCAGAAATGTGGATTGGGCTGAGGGGGAGCATCCAGCGCTGGGGCACACACACTGGGAACCAGGCAGGCAGTTGCATCGGCGCTATGTGCCGGATGATGAGTTGCCTGAGGGTGAGCCGCCGTTTTCACCACGTGTTTTAGGCTCTGAGCTGATAGCCAGGCATGAGCGGTGGCACACGCCTGAGATCAGTGAGGCAGTGGTGACAGCGCGTTGCGCTTACACGGCCGAGGACTGTGTGAACAGGGTACCGCACTGGGAGTATGATGCGGTTCAGCAACCATCCGGTCCGCACAATGCTGAGATGCGACCGAGAGATGTGATCCCTACGCGGGATAGAGCAGTGCTGGATTTGAGTGGCTGCCGCATTGAGCCACAGGGTAGTGAGAATGATGAGTCTGAGGGGGAGGAACAGCCAGGGGCTGCCAGTGACTCTGCTGAGTCATTCTCAGGGGCATCTGAGCCCTCAGGATCTCGGTCTCGATCGCGCTCGCGTTCACCGCAGCGAGTCCAACGGTCGATGGGCAAGGCGCCGAGTGAGCCACCCCCACCTGCGAAATCTGAAGACCACGGGATGTACAACCGATGGCAAGGGTCAGCGGTGTCAGGACGTGCAGTACGCTGGGAGCATGATGAGCCACGGCATATGCCACAGCGTGTTGATAGTCAGGGGCAAGGCAAGCTACGGCATGTGCCTAGTGGAAGAGAGGCAGGCGGAGCTGGCTCAGGGGGAGAGTTAGCACCAAGTGCCGCAGGAGGCAGCGGAGAACATCTGGATCCACCACAAGAGGTGAGGGTTCGATGGGTTCCAAAACCTTTCAAATTGATTCGCAAAACCTTAAGACCTGCTGTCCATGCTGTGGGAGTGAATGAAAGTGAGAATGCTGCTGTTGAGCGCATTTCCCCGGATGATGCACGTGAGCATGATGATGCTGGGAGCTCCACAGTAGTCCATATGGAGAGTGACGTCGGTGATCTGGCGGATGGAGTGTTTGCTACGGCTGACAGTGTGACTCCTGATGCAGAGAACACGACGGGGCAGGAGGTGATTCCGAGCAGTGGCAAGACTGCTAGCCGCAGTGAGTCCCGGTGTGCAGCTGCTGCGAGGAAGAAGGTCAAAGCTGTGCTGGACGATCCAACGGTGAAGCAAGCCATGAGAGGCTGCCATCGTGAGCAGTGGATCATAGCAATGCTTGATGAGTTGACCTCCTTAAGGGAACATGATGTGTTCGAGTTAGTCAGGTGCCCAGCAGGAGTGAAGCCTGTGACAGGCAAGTGGGTGCTTAAGATTAAGCGAGGAGCACAGGGTGAGATTGAGCGATTCAAAGCTAGATATGTAGCCAGGGGATTTACGCAAGTTGAGGGCGTAGATTTCTTTGAGACATGGGCACCTGTGGGCAGTTATGCTACCTTCAGGGCTCTGTTGTCTGTCTGTGCTGTAGAGGATCTGGAGACGAGACACATAGACATTAAATGTGCTTTCCTGAATGGTGTTCTGGAGGAGGAAGTGTATGTGGCACAACCTCCTGTACTGGATGATGGGTCTGGTATGGTGTGGCGTCTGAAAAAGGCGTTGTATGGTCTGAAGCAAGCTGCCAGGGAGTGGCATAAAGCGCTTGCAGAGCTCTTGTCGAGAATGGGCTTTGTGAGATCAGCCAGTGACCCCGCACTGTTTATTTGCAAAATAGGACGATGTCTTATTTTCCTATGGGTCGATGATCTGTTGATCTTCGGTCGTAAGGAGCAGATGGATGATGCCATCAGCAGGATCCTTGAGGCATTTGAGGGTCGTGACCTGGGGGAGCTGGGATATGTGCTGGGTATGGAGGTCATACGTGATCGGCCTGTCGTAATTCAGTGGACCGCAGCCCTAAGGCACTGTGGGATCTAAGCACTGTGTAGCTGTGCGCAGGGGGTCGCGCTGTCACATACCTGGCTGGTGTACAGGCCTCCGCTGTGACAGTGCGCTCTCAGTCTTGGATTATAGCACGTGAGTCTTTGGCAGAGTAGAGTGATTACACTTTGATCAGTAGAGCCTATATAAGCGTTCAACCAAACGTCTCATACGGATACGATCAGAATCATTGTCTGCGGCACGCAATCTAGCATGCATTGCTCGTGCATATGGTAAGCCATCGGTGCATGGCGTCCCATAGCCACTCCGGATCAGCACCGTGCATCCACTCCATGCATGGTCACCGTAGTCCTGTGCATGGCTGGATCACGACACTCCCCCTAGACTAGGCTTGTACTACCGCAAGCTGTAGTCTATCTCTAAATTTTGCTAGTGCTGGTCCCGCCAACACTTTCGTAAACATATCAGCTAGCATGTCTACCGTGCTAACCCAGCTGATAGTTAACTCATCGAGTTCTACGAACTCGCGGACTCTCAGGTCCCTGACCCTGATGTGCTTGGAGCGGTCACTAGAGATGGGGTTCACAGCTAGCAAGTTGGCACTCTTGTTGTCACCCCACAGAGTTGGCTTCACAGCCGACAAACCAAGATCAGTGCACAACTGCTTTGCCCACATCACCTCATTGGCTGCTGAGCTCATCGCAATAAGCTCTGCCTCAGTCGTATCACCAGCCACAATAGTCTGCCTCTTCGAACGCCAGAACACACAGTTCCCATGCATCCGGACTATCACTCCTGACACGCTCTTCAAGCAAGCACCATTGGCGAAGTCAGCATCCGTAAATGCTTCCAACACCTCACTTCCCTCGTTGGAGCCACTAAAAGTCAAGCCAAGATCTATGGTCCCTCGCAGGTATCTCAGTACATGCTGGACAGCAGCCCAATGACACTTCGCACTCCCAGCCATATGCCTGGCCAGGACATTGGCCGGAAAGGAAATATCAGGACGCGACACAGCAGCCACATACTGGATGCTTCCTACGGCTTGCATAAACCTCTTATGCTCTGCGACAGTAGCCTTCTCCTGGCTAGGATCATCCTTCAGACTAAACACTTTCTGCTTTGGTACCAACGGCGTTGGTGCCTTTCTGCACTCATTCATACTGAACCTATCCAGCATGTCCCTGATGTTCTTTCTGTGCGTTATGGTGATAGTGCGAGCAAGCCGATCACGTATGACCTCCATACCCAGCACATATCCCAGCTCCCCCAGGTCACGACCCTCAAATGCCTCAAGGATCCTGCTGATGGCATCATCCATCTGCTCCTTACGACCGAAGATCAACAGATCATCGACCCATAAGAAAATAAGACATCGTCCTATTTTGCAAATAAACAGTGCGGGGTCACTGGCTGATCTCACAAAACCCATACTCAACAAGAGTTCTGCAAGCGCTTTGTGCCACTCCCTGGCAGCTTGCTTCAGACCATACAACGCCTTTTTCAGACGCCACACCATACCAGACCCATCATCCAGTACAGGAGGTTGTGCCACATACACTTCCTCCTCCAGAACACCATTCAGGAAAGCACATTTAATGTCTATGTGTCTCGTCTCCAGATCCTCTACAGCACAGACAGACAACAGAGCCCTGAAGGTAGCATAACTGCCCACAGGTGCCCATGTCTCAAAGAAAGCTACGCCCTCAACTTGCGTAAATCCCCTGGCTGCATATCTAGTATTGAATCGCTCAATCTCACCCTGTGCTCCTCGCTTAATCTTAAGCACCCACTTGCCTGTCACAGGCTTCACTCCTGCTGGGCACCTGACTAACTCGAACACATCATGTTCCCTTAAGGAGGTCAACTCATCAAGCATTGCTATGATCCACTGCTCACGATGGCAGCCTCTCATGGCTTGCTTCACCGTTGGATCGTCCAGCACAGCTTTGACCTTCTTCCTCGCAGCAGCTGCACACCGGGACTCACTGCGGCTAGCAGTCTTGCCACTGCTCGGAATCACCTCCTGCCCCGTCGTGTTCTCTGCATCAGGAGTCACACTGTCAGCCGTAGCAAACACTCCATCCGCCAGATCACCGACGTCACTCTCCATATGGACTACTGTGGAGCTCCCAGCATCATCATGCTCACGTGCATCATCCGGGGAAATGCGCTCAACAGCAGCATTCTCACTTTCATTCACTCCCACAGCATGGACAGCAGGTCTTCAGGTTTTGCGAATCAATTTGAAAGGTTTTGGAACCCATCGAACCCTCACCTCTTGTGGTGGATCCAGATGTTCTCCGCTGCCTCCTGCGGCACTTGGTGCTAACTCTCCCCCTGAGCCAGCTCCGCCTGCCTCTACTCCACTAGGCACATGCCGTAGCTTGCCTTGCCCCTGACTATCAACACGCTGTGGCATATGCCTGTCGTGATCCAGCCATGCACAGGACTACGGTGACCATGCATGGAGTGGATGCACGGTGCTGATCCGGAGTGGCTATGGGACGCCATGCACCGATGGCTTACCATATGCACGAGCAATGCATGCTAGATTGCGTGCCGCAGACAATGATTCTGATCGTATCCGTATGAGACGTTTGGTTGAACGCTTATATAGGCTCTACTGATCAAAGTGTAATCACTCTACTCTGCCAAAGACTCACGTGCTATAATCCAAGACTGAGAGCGCACTGTCACAGCGGAGGCCTGTACACCAGCCAGGTATGTGACAGCGCGACCCCCTGCGCACAGCTACACAGTGCTTAGATCCCACAGTGCCTTAGGGCTGCGGTCCACTGAATTACGACATGGTATCGGTGATGTTTGTGGGTATTCTAGCGATGGTTGTATGCTTGCGATAGAGTCCAGGGGTCTACGGCTACGGCTGAGCGTCCCGATGAGCGATTCACACCGCTCTAGCGTTTAGCTGTAGAGTCCGTAGAGAGACTAGAGTACACAGATGCATAACGCTACGGCTGGACTGCATTCTGTCAGGGTACTGGTCTCGCAGAAAGGCCTACGGGTCTGCGTGTCCTGCGACGCACGAAGGTCGTGTTGCAGGATGCCACCACGCCGAGAAGTCCCAATGGCATCTCGCCAGGGATCTATTGGCTCTGACGGCGAGGATGGAGAAGAAGTTCGTCCTCGCCACCACACACGTTCCACAGTGCGCCGCGAGCAGGCCGCGGAGGACCAGTTCGTGACCTACGGGGAAGAACAGCGCGTTGGGACCTACGGGTATCCCAATGCAGGTCCTCTGCAGGCGGCATTGCCGGGAAATGCTGATCCTACGGGGGAAGCAGGAGCTCAGGCTGCGGCGCAAGGAACACAGCCAGCACATCTCGCAGCGCCAGCTGCGTGGATGACCCAACAGATACCGCCTCCGATACCGCAGCCTTCGCAGGCTGCGATGTCATCAGGAGTACCAGCTACGGCTGGATCTATTGACGTAAGCACGCTGGCGCAAGCGCTGTCGCTTGCCATGCCCAGGCCAGTACCGGGGAAATCTCTAGTAGAGAAGAACAGATTTCCGGTGTGGCACTATAAGACTGATCACTTCCGAGTATTTAAGAAGGAGGTAGAGAGCTGGGCGAAGATGGTGGGTGAGAGTAGCCTGCTAGTCAATGATCCGCTTGCTCAGAGCAGCCAGGCTCATGAGCAAGTCATGCACTGGTTGTTCACCACACTGCCAAAGGAGGATAGAGACTTCGTGGCAGACTGTAGTTTCGTCCATGAGGTCTGGTCGTTGCTGCATGCTAAGTATATGCCATCAGTGGAGGTAGAAATACAGAAGCTGTATCACCAGCTCAGCAGTACCCAGCAGGCTGGCAAGCCGCTGGAGAAGCATGTGAATGAGGTGGTGGGCATAGTGAACCAGATGAGAGGACTGGGTGAGACTGTGTCTGATCAGCTGTACAGATCACGGTTGCTGGCAGTAGACAAAGAGTACAGCCTGTTGCAGCCCATGCTGCAGGCCATGCCAGTGCAGCAGATAGTGTCTACGCTGTTGACACATGCCCAGACGAACAGCAAGCAGGGTCCGTCGCGATTCCCACGGGACGATCGCGGTGGACAACAGCGCCATGGGGGACGTGGGTACCGAGGTGGACGCAACGGTGGTCGCCAAGGTTCACCCCCACAGGTAGCAGCTGTGGGAGCAGGGGCAGCAGGGGGAGCAGAAAAGAGGAAATGCTTCAACTGTGATAAGCCTGGACATGTGCAAAAGGATTGTCCATTGCTCTCCGCAGAGGTCAAACAATTCCTGCAGAAGCAAGCAGCTGCAGGGCGAGGCCGTGGCAGAGGCCGCGGTGGCCCTCAGGTAGCTGTAGTTGACCTAGATAAGCTGCGAGCTGACTGTGCTGATGGGCCGTCTCCCAACATGCCGTACACTTTCCTAATAGATAGTGGCTCAGACATAAACATATGCTTTGACTATGATATGTTTTGCGAGATCAAGCCACCAGATATGCCGCAGTGTCAGCCTCTTGACCAGGGCAGGCTAGACATGTATGGTGTGGGCACGATCAGAGCTAATCTGGGAGAGTATGTGAGTGCACAGGGCACTATCACACCAGTAGACATAGAGTTGACCAACGTCTACTGGGTGCCGGCCAGTCCTATCAACATCCTTTCAACAAAGGAGTTGAAAAAGTCTGAGATATACTTGCATACGGGCAAGCATGCAAACCGGGTAGTGATGCCTGGGTTTCATGACCAGAGCTATGGGTTCCACAGGAACTGTGAGCAGGGTGAGGATGAGGATGGAAAACCTACTCTGACATGGTTCTGTGGGAAAGGCAGGCCGATATGGCAAATGCGACCGGTAGATAGAGGAGCAGCCTGGACAAGTGCGAATAACTTGTTTCATAGGAATGGGAAATGGGTACGTGAGCAGCAGCAAGTTGCTGCGGTGACCGGTGTACCGAATGAACAAGGTTATTCCTTTCAGGTTGATCCATCATTCCTAGTGCATATCGCTTTTCACCATGCTGGCAATCGGGTACTCCAGTTGATGAGAGACAACCCACAACTGTATGACCTGAAGATGCTGAAACCTACGGGGGTAGCGCTTCAGTGTCATGGTTGCCACGTGGCTGAACAGAGAAGCGGCGATAGAGCACAGCACGGGGGCAAGGTGACGGAGAATGCCACCTATGCTGGGGAAGTGTTGCATGCTGATCTAGCAGGGCAGATCAAGCCAGTAGGAATCGGGGGTATGAACTACATCCTGGTAGTGGTGGATGAGTACTCCCGGTACTCCCATGTGATTCCGTTGAAGTCCAAGAGTGGGGCTGCGGAAATGATATGCCTGCTGATTGAGCGAATCCGCACTCAGATCGTGTATGATAGAGAGGTTGGGGTGCGGAGGCTGCACACTGACCAGGGTGGTGAGTTCAGCTCTAACCAGCTGGCTCAGTACCTCGCGTGGCGTGGCATTGAGCACACGTACACTGCCACGGGCCAGCATGAGTCCAATGGAATGGTGGAGAGAAAGATCGGTGTGCTAAACAGGAGTGTGAGGGCAAGCCTGCTGCAAGCAGCTGTGCCTGCATTTCTGTGGCCAGAGGCGTATATGTGTGTGAACCATGCGCATAACCTGACGCCTAGCACAGCTCTAGAGGGTGTTAGGCGGAAGGAGGCCAAGCAGAAACTGGAGGAGAGGCATGTGCAGACCAGTCGTGACCCGTGGTCAACGAATGAGGCTGTGAGAGCTGCACAGTTGCAGACGAGGAGGGCTCAGGCTCAGCAGATGAGTCTGCAGGCTCTGGCTGATGAGGGTATGGCCAGGGGCGATGGGAAGTTTGTCGCCCAATGTGTGAAGAATGTTGATGTCAGACAGATTGTGCCATATCTGTTGTGGTTCAGGAATGTGAGTGAGGACACATTCCATCTGGTGGTGGCCCAGGTGAAGCCTTTCGGGTGTCCGATGTATGTATATGCTCGGAGAGAGGACTTCAGACACCTGGATGAGAGAGGAGTGCTCGGTTTCTACATGGGACCGGGTGCTGGTCCTCACATGGATAGAGCTTACGTGAAGCGAGGGAATGGGGGAGCAGTGCGTATGTATAGGCATACAGCTTCTCCACCAGCTCTGCTGAGAGAGTTCGCGAAACGTTTCCATTGGACTCATGCTGGCCCGTGGCAGTGTACGTGTGCTCAATGCCACGCCACGCGAGGTACTGAGCCAGCTGGTTAGAGCTGAACTCACCACCCTGGTCAGTGTGCAGCCTCCGCACCCCAACCTCTCTATCATACACGATCTGAGTGCGGATTCGCTCAATCAGCAGGCATATCATTTCCGCAGCCCCACTCTTGGACTTCAACGGAATCACATGGGAGTACCGGGAGTACTCATCCACCACTACCAGGATGTAGTTCATACCCCCGATTCCTACTGGCTTGATCTGCCCTGCTAGATCAGCATGCAACACTTCCCCAGCATAGGTGGCATTCTCCGTCACCTTGCCCCCGTGCTGTGCTCTATCGCCGCTTCTCTGTTCAGCCACGTGGCAACCATGACACTGAAGCGCTACCCCCGTAGGTTTCAGCATCTTCAGGTCATACAGTTGTGGGTTGTCTCTCATCAACTGGAGTACCCGATTGCCAGCATGGTGAAAAGCGATATGCACTAGGAATGATGGATCAACCTGAAAGGAATAACCTTGTTCATTCGGTACACCGGTCACCGCAGCAACTTGCTGCTGCTCACGTACCCATTTCCCATTCCTATGAAACAAGTTATTCGCACTTGTCCAGGCTGCTCCTCTATCTACCGGTCGCATTTGCCATATCGGCCTGCCTTTCCCACAGAACCATGTCAGAGTAGGTTTTCCATCCTCATCCTCACCCTGCTCACAGTTCCTGTGGAACCCATAGCTCTGGTCATGAAACCCAGGCATCACTACCCGGTTTGCATGCTTGCCCGTATGCAAGTATATCTCAGACTTTTTCAACTCCTTTGTTGAAAGGATGTTGATAGGACTAGCCGGCACCCAGTAGACGTTGGTCAACTCTATGTCTACTGGTGTGATAGTGCCCTGTGCACTCACATACTCTCCCAGATTAGCTCTGATCGTGCCCACACCATACATGTCTAGCCTGCCCTGGTCAAGAGGCTGACACTGCGGCATATCTGGTGGCTTGATCTCGCAAAACATATCATAGTCAAAGCATATGTTTATGTCTGAGCCACTATCTATTAGGAAAGTGTACGGCATGTTGGGAGACGGCCCATCAGCACAGTCAGCTCGCAGCTTATCTAGGTCAACTACAGCTACCTGAGGGCCACCGCGGCCTCTGCCACGGCCTCGCCCTGCAGCTGCTTGCTTCTGCAGGAATTGTTTGACCTCTGCGGAGAGCAATGGACAATCCTTTTGCACATGTCCAGGCTTATCACAGTTGAAGCATTTCCTCTTTTCTGCTCCCCCTGCTGCCCCTGCTCCCACAGCTGCTACCTGTGGGGGTGAACCTTGGCGACCACCGTAGCGTCCACCTCGGTACCCACGTCCCCCATGGCGCTGTTGTCCACCGCGATCGTCCCGTGGGAATCGCGACGGACCCTGCTTGCTGTTCGTCTGGGCATGTGTCAACAGCGTAGACACTATCTGCTGCACTGGCATGGCCTGCAGCATGGGCTGCAACAGGCTGTACTCTTTGTCTACTGCCAGCAACCGTGATCTGTACAGCTGATCAGACACAGTCTCACCCAGTCCTCTCATCTGGTTCACTATGCCCACCACCTCATTCACATGCTTCTCCAGCGGCTTGCCAGCCTGCTGGGTACTGCTGAGCTGGTGATACAGCTTCTGTATTTCTACCTCCACTGATGGCATATACTTAGCATGCAGCAACGACCAGACCTCATGGACGAAACTACAGTCTGCCACGAAGTCTCTATCCTCCTTTGGCAGTGTGGTGAACAACCAGTGCATGACTTGCTCATGAGCCTGGCTGCTCTGAGCAAGCGGATCATTGACTAGCAGGCTACTCTCACCCACCATCTTCGCCCAGCTCTCTACCTCCTTCTTAAATACTCGGAAGTGATCAGTCTTATAGTGCCACACCGGAAATCTGTTCTTCTCTACTAGAGATTTCCCCGGTACTGGCCTGGGCATGGCAAGCGACAGCGCTTGCGCCAGCGTGCTTACGTCAATAGATCCAGCCGTAGCTGGTACTCCTGATGACATCGCAGCCTGCGAAGGCTGCGGTATCGGAGGCGGTATCTGTTGGGTCATCCACGCAGCTGGCGCTGCGAGATGTGCTGGCTGTGTTCCTTGCGCCGCAGCCTGAGCTCCTGCTTCCCCCGTAGGATCAGCATTTCCCGGCAATGCCGCCTGCAGAGGACCTGCATTGGGATACCCGTAGGTCCCAACGCGCTGTTCTTCCCCGTAGGTCACGAACTGGTCCTCCGCGGCCTGCTCGCGGCGCACTGTGGAACGTGTGTGGTGGCGAGGACGAACTTCTTCTCCATCCTCGCCGTCAGAGCCAATAGATCCCTGGCGAGATGCCATTGGGACTTCTCGGCGTGGTGGCATCCTGCAACACGACCTTCGTGCGTCGCAGGACACGCAGACCCGTAGGCCTTTCTGCGAGACCAGTACCCTGACAGAATGCAGTCCAGCCGTAGCGTTATGCATCTGTGTACTCTAGTCTCTCTACGGACTCTACAGCTAAACGCTAGAGCGGTGTGAATCGCTCATCGGGACGCTCAGCCGTAGCCGTAGACCCCTGGACTCTATCGCAAGCATACAACCATCGCTAGAATACCCACAAACATCACCGATACCATGTCGTAATTCAGTGGACCGCAGCCCTAAGGCACTGTGGGATCTAAGCACTGTGTAGCTGTGCGCAGGGGGTCGCGCTGTCACATACCTGGCTGGTGTACAGGCCTCCGCTGTGACAGTGCGCTCTCAGTCTTGGATTATAGCACGTGAGTCTTTGGCAGAGTAGAGTGATTACACTTTGATCAGTAGAGCCTATATAAGCGTTCAACCAAACGTCTCATACGGATACGATCAGAATCATTGTCTGCGGCACGCAATCTAGCATGCATTGCTCGTGCATATGGTAAGCCATCGGTGCATGGCGTCCCATAGCCACTCCGGATCAGCACCGTGCATCCACTCCATGCATGGTCACCGTAGTCCTGTGCATGGCTGGATCACGACACTCCCCCTAGACTAGGCTTGTACTACCGCAAGCTGTAGTCTATCTCTAAATTTTGCTAGTGCTGGTCCCGCCAACACTTTCGTAAACATATCAGCTAGCATGTCTACCGTGCTAACCCAGCTGATAGTTAACTCATCGAGTTCTACGAACTCGCGGACTCTCAGGTCCCTGACCCTGATGTGCTTGGAGCGGTCACTAGAGATGGGGTTCACAGCTAGCAAGTTGGCACTCTTGTTGTCACCCCACAGAGTTGGCTTCACAGCCGACAAACCAAGATCAGTGCACAACTGCTTTGCCCACATCACCTCATTGGCTGCCGAGCTCATCGCAATAAGCTCTGCCTCAGTCGTATCACCAGCCACAATAGTCTGCCTCTTCGAACGCCAGAACACACAGTTCCCATGCATCCGGACTATCACTCCTGACACGCTCTTCAAGCAAGCACCATTGGCGAAGTCAGCATCCGTAAATGCTTCCAACACCTCACTTCCCTCATTGGAGCCACTAAAGGTCAAGCCAAGATCTATGGTCCCTCGCAGGTATCTCAGTACATGCTGGACAGCAGCCCAATGACACTTCGCACTCCCAGCCATATGCCTGGCCAGGACATTGGCCGGAAAGGAAATATCAGGACGCGACACAGCAGCCACATACTGGATGCTTCCTACGGCTTGCATAAACCTCTTATGCTCTGCGACAGTAGCCTTCTCCTGGCTAGGATCATCCTTCAGACTAAACACTTTCTGCTTTGGTACCAACGGCGTTGGTGCCTTTCTGCACTCACTCATACTGAACCTTTCCAGCATGTCCCTGATGTTCTTTCTGTGCGTTATGGTGATAGTGCGAGCAAGCCGATCACGTATGACCTCCATACCCAGCACATATCCCAGCTCCCCCAGGTCACGACCCTCAAATGCCTCAAGGATCCTGCTGATGGCATCATCCATCTGCTCCTTACGACCGAAGATCAACAGATCATCGACCCATAGGAAAATAAGACATCGTCCTATTTTGCAAATAAACAGTGCGGGGTCACTGGCTGATCTCACAAAGCCCATTCTCGACAAGAGCTCTGCAAGCGCTTTATGCCACTCCCTGGCAGCTTGCTTCAGACCATACAACGCCTTTTTCAGACGCCACACCATACCAGACCCATCATCCAGTACAGGAGGTTGTGCCACATACACTTCCTCCTCCAGAACACCATTCAGGAAAGCACATTTAATGTCTATGTGTCTCGTCTCCAGATCCTCTACAGCACAGACAGACAACAGAGCCCTGAAGGTAGCATAACTGCCCACAGGTGCCCATGTCTCAAAGAAATCTACGCCCTCAACTTGCGTAAATCCCCTGGCTACATATCTAGCTTTGAACCGCTCAATCTCACCCTGTGCTCCTCGCTTAATCTTAAGCACCCACTTGCCTGTCACAGGCTTCACTCCTGCTGGGCACCTGACTAACTCGAACACATCATGTTCCCTTAAGGAGGTCAACTCATCAAGCATTGCTATGATCCACTGCTCACGATGGCAGCCTCTCATGGCTTGCTTCACCGTTGGATCGTCCAGCACAGCTTTGACCTTCTTCCTCGCAGCAGCTGCACACCGGGACTCACTGCGGCTAGCAGTCTTGCCACTGCTCGGAATCACCTCCTGCCCCGTCGTGTTCTCTGCATCAGGAGTCACACTGTCAGCCGTAGCAAACACTCCATCCGCCAGATCACCGACGTCACTCTCCATATGGACTACTGTGGAGCTCCCAGCATCATCATGCTCACGTGCATCATCCGGGGAAATGCGCTCAACAGCAGCATTCTCACTTTCATTCACTCCCACAGCATGGACAGCAGGTCTTAAGGTTTTGCGAATCAATTTGAAAGGTTTTGGAACCCATCGAACCCTCACCTCTTGTGGTGGATCCAGATGTTCTCCGCTGCCTCCTGCGGCACTTGGTGCTAACTCTCCCCCTGAGCCAGCTCCGCCTGCCTCTACTCCACTAGGCACATGCCGTAGCTTGCCTTGCCCCTGACTATCAACACGCTGTGGCATATGCCGTGGCTCATCATGCTCCCAGCGTACTGCACGTCCTGACACCGCTGACCCTTGCCATCGGTTGTACATCCCGTGGTCTTCAGATTTCGCAGGTGGGGGTGGCTCACTCGGCGCCTTGCCCATCGACCGTTGGACTCGCTGCGGTGAACGCGAGCGCGATCGAGACCGAGATCCTGAGGGCTCAGATGCCCCTGAGAATGACTCAGCAGAGTCACTGGCAGCCCCTGGCTGTTCCTCCCCCTCAGACTCATCATTCTCACTACCCTGTGGCTCAATGCGGCAGCCACTCAAATCCAGCACAGCTCTATCCCGCGTAGGGATCACATCTCTCGGTCGCATCTCAGCATTGTGCGGACCGGATGGTTGCTGAACCGCATCATACTCCCAGTGTGGTACCCTGTTCACACAGTCCTCGGCCGTGTAAGCGCAACGCGCTGTCACCACTGCCTCACTGATCTCAGGCGTGTGCCACCGCTCATGCCTGGCTATCAGCTCAGAGCCTAAAACACGCGGTGAAAACGGCGGCTCACCGTCAGGCAACTCATCATCCGGCACATAGCGCCGATGCAACTGCCTGCCTGGTTCCCAGTGTGTGTGCCCCAGCGCTGGATGCTCCCCCTCAGCCCAATCCACATTTCTGCCCCTCTCTGGCATCATGTGATCACGACTGGCTGGTGGTCGCACTGCCCTAACACTAGTTGATCTCAACCATTTCTGCATGTTGGGCAAGAAACCAACGTCAGGTACTACACGAGTATGCTCATCGGGCATGATCTCGAATTCTCCCAGCTCGTAGTTCTCCAACATGACCGGATCCACCGTAGCTTGCTCCGACATGTGGAAACGTTTCGCGAACTCTCTCAGCAGAGCTGGTGGAGAAGCCGTATGCCTATACATACGCACTGCTCCCCCATTCCCTCGCTTCACGTAAGCTCTATCCATGTGAGGACCAGCACCCGGTCCCATGTAGAAACCGAGCACTCCTCTCTCATCCAGGTGTCTGAAGTCCTCTCTCCGAGCATATACATACATCGGACACCCGAAAGGCTTCACCTGGGCCACCACCAGATGGAACGTGTCCTCACTCACATTCCTGAACCATAACAGATATGGCACAATCTGTCTGACATCAACATTCTTCACACACTGGGCGACAAACTTCCCATCGCCCCTGGCCATACCCTCATCAGCCAGAGCCTGCAGACTCATCTGCTGAGCCTGAGCCCTCCTCGTCTGCAACTGTGCAGCTCTCACAGCCTCATTCGTTGACCACGGGTCACGACTGGTCTGCACATGCCTCTCCTCCAGTTTCTGCTTGGCCTCCTTCCGCCTAACACCCTCTAGAGCTGTGCTAGGCGTCAGGTTATGCGCATGGTTCACACACATATACGCCTCTGGCCACAGAAATGCAGGCACAGCTGCTTGCAGCAGGCTTGCCCTCACACTCCTGTTTAGCACACCGATCTTTCTCTCCACCATTCCATTGGACTCATGCTGGCCCGTGGCAGTGTACGTGTGCTCAATGCCACGCCACGCGAGGTACTGAGCCAGCTGGTTAGAGCTGAACTCACCACCCTGGTCAGTGTGCAGCCTCCGCACCCCAACCTCTCTATCATACACGATCTGAGTGCGGATTCGCTCAATCAGCAGGCATATCATTTCCGCAGCCCCACTCTTGGACTTCAACGGAATCACATGGGAGTACCGGGAGTACTCATCCACCACTACCAGGATGTAGTTCATACCCCCGATTCCTACTGGCTTGATCTGCCCTGCTAGATCAGCATGCAACACTTCCCCAGCATAGGTGGCATTCTCCGTCACCTTGCCCCCGTGCTGTGCTCTATCGCCGCTTCTCTGTTCAGCCACGTGGCAACCATGACACTGAAGCGCTACCCCCGTAGGTTTCAGCATCTTCAGGTCATACAGTTGTGGGTTGTCTCTCATCAACTGGAGTACCCGATTGCCAGCATGGTGAAAAGCGATATGCACTAGGAATGATGGATCAACCTGAAAGGAATAACCTTGTTCATTCGGTACACCGGTCACCGCAGCAACTTGCTGCTGCTCACGTACCCATTTCCCATTCCTATGAAACAAGTTATTCGCACTTGTCCAGGCTGCTCCTCTATCTACCGGTCGCATTTGCCATATCGGCCTGCCTTTCCCACAGAACCATGTCAGAGTAGGTTTTCCATCCTCATCCTCACCCTGCTCACAGTTCCTGTGGAACCCATAGCTCTGGTCATGAAACCCAGGCATCACTACCCGGTTTGCATGCTTGCCCGTATGCAAGTATATCTCAGACTTTTTCAACTCCTTTGTTGAAAGGATGTTGATAGGACTGGCCGGCACCCAGTAGACGTTGGTCAACTCTATGTCTACTGGTGTGATAGTGCCCTGTGCACTCACATACTCTCCCAGATTAGCTCTGATCGTGCCCACACCATACATGTCTAGCCTGCCCTGGTCAAGAGGCTGACACTGCGGCATATCTGGTGGCTTGATCTCGCAAAACATATCATAGTCAAAGCATATGTTTATGTCTGAGCCACTATCTATTAGGAAAGTGTACGGCATGTTGGGAGACGGCCCATCAGCACAGTCAGCTCGCAGCTTATCTAGGTCAACTACAGCTACCTGAGGGCCACCGCGGCCTCTGCCACGGCCTCGCCCTGCAGCTGCTTGCTTCTGCAGGAATTGTTTGACCTCTGCGGAGAGCAATGGACAATCCTTTTGCACATGTCCAGGCTTATCACAGTTGAAGCATTTCCTCTTTTCTGCTCCCCCTGCTGCCCCTGCTCCCACAGCTGCTACCTGTGGGGGTGAACCTTGGCGACCACCGTAGCGTCCACCTCGGTACCCACGTCCCCCATGGCGCTGTTGTCCACCGCGATCGTCCCGTGGGAATCGCGACGGACCCTGCTTGCTGTTCGTCTGGGCATGTGTCAACAGCGTAGACACTATCTGCTGCACTGGCATGGCCTGCAGCATGGGCTGCAACAGGCTGTACTCTTTGTCTACTGCCAGCAACCGTGATCTGTACAGCTGATCAGACACAGTCTCACCCAGTCCTCTCATCTGGTTTACTATGCCCACCACCTCATTCACATGCTTCTCCAGCGGCTTGCCAGCCTGCTGGGTACTGCTGAGCTGGTGATACAGCTTCTGTATTTCTACCTCCACTGATGGCATATACTTAGCATGCAGCAACGACCAGACCTCATGGACGAAACTACAGTCTGCCACGAAGTCTCTATCCTCCTTTGGCAGTGTGGTGAACAACCAGTGCATGACTTGCTCATGAGCCTGGCTGCTCTGAGCAAGCGGATCATTGACTAGCAGGCTACTCTCACCCACCATCTTCGCCCAGCTCTCTACCTCCTTCTTAAATACTCGGAAGTGATCAGTCTTATAGTGCCACACCGGAAATCTGTTCTTCTCTACTAGAGATTTCCCCGGTACTGGCCTGGGCATGGCAAGCGACAGCGCTTGCGCCTAGCGTGCTTACGTCAATAGATCCAGCCGTAGCTGGTACTCCTGATGACATCGCAGCCTGCGAAGGCTGCGGTATCGGAGGCGGTATCTGTTGGGTCATCCACGCAGCTGGCGCTGCGAGATGTGCTGGCTGTGTTCCTTGCCGCGCAGCCTGAGCTCCTGCTTCCCCCGTAGGATCAGCATTTCCCGGCAATGCCTGCCTGCAGAGGACCTGCATTGGGATACCCGTAGGTCCCAACGCGCTGTTCTTCCCCGTAGGTCACGAACTGGTCCTCCGCGGCCTGCTCGCGGCGCACTGTGGAACGTGTGTGGTGGCGAGGACGAACTTCTTCTCCATCCTCGCCGTCAGAGCCAATAGATCCCTGGCGAGATGCCATTGGGACTTCTCGGCGTGGTGGCATCCTGCAACACGACCTTCGTGCGTCGCAGGACACGCAGACCCGTAGGCCTTTCTGCGAGACCAGTACCCTGACAGAATGCAGTCCAGCCGTAGCGTTATGCATCTGTGTACTCTAGTCTCTCTACGGACTCTACAGCTAAACGCTAGAGCGGTGTGAATCGCTCATCGGGACGCTCAGCCGTAGCCGTAGACCCCTGGACTCTATCGCAAGCATACAACCATCGCTAGAATACCCACAAACATCACCGATACCATGTCGTAATTCAGTGGACCGCAGCCCTAAGGCACTGTGGGATCTAAGCACTGTGTAGCTGTGCGCAGGGGTCGCGCTGTCACATACCTGGCTGGTGTACAGGCCTCCGCTGTGACAGTGCGCTCTCAGTCTTGGATTATAGCACGTGAGTCTTTGGCAGAGTAGAGTGATTACACTTTGATCAGTAGAGCCTATATAAGCGTTCAACCAAACGTCTCATACGGATACGATCAGAATCATTGTCTGCGGCACGCAATCTAGCATGCATTGCTCGTGCATATGGTAAGCCATCGGTGCATGGCGTCCCATAGCCACTCCGGATCAGCACCGTGCATCCACTCCATGCATGGTCACCGTAGTCCTGTGTATGCCACCATGCATGGTCTCCGTAGTCCTGTGCATGGCTTGATCACGCACGGGGAAGGCCTGGCCAAGCCCGTCACAGCCATGACCGATGCCCCAGACCACGCCGCAGCCACAGCTGCAACCACAACCATGCTTGTGTACCCAGCCCAGATCATGACGACGACAGCCACAACGGACGCGAACGCCGCATAGCAGCACGGATCCAGCCCACAGCAAAGGCAGGGATTCCCATCCAATACAAAGAACGCCGCAAAAACCCGCACCAACCCAGCCAAGCAGACAATCCGACCAGCGCACAGCAGCCCGCATCCACACAAAGCTGACCATGACAGCCTCTCCCGAGCAGCCGGATGCCTCGACCCAGATCCATCGTCCAGCAGCCCACACCGAAAGACCTCGCCAATCTCCAAGACCTCCACCCCCCAAGGAGAAACCACCAGCCCACCTCCCTATCGACAAAGCGCCCCACAACGCATCACTGAGACGACCTACAACGTGTCCTCGGCAACCTTTTCAACTCCTCTGCACCCGGCCTCAGCGGCTGGACGTACAAAAACGTCAGATCCGCCGCATCCGCCAGCACCGAGGCCAGAGACGCCATTCTCCACCTCATCAACCAGGTCATCAGCGGCCAGTTCCCGCAGGTGACAGCCCTCCTCAGCACCCAGACTCGTCCCCATCCCGCAAGCCAGACGGCGGCATCCGCCCATCGCCGTTCAAGAAGTCTGGGTCCGCATTGCCAGCCTCTGCGCACTCAGAGCATGCAGCGAAGTGGGCCCCAGCCTTGCCCCACTGCAGGTTGGTGTCGGTATCTCCGGCGGCGCTCAGACCATGGGCCATGCGCTCTTGTCTGCCGCCGTTGGGAATCTCGACACTGTCATCCTGTCAGTGGACTTCAAGAACGCATACAACTCCAACCACACCCAGTCCATGCTCGACGCAGTCCACCAGCGCGCCCCACAGCTCCTCCCATATGCCATATGGGCCAACACAGCACCAACCCAGCCACCACGTCATAGGCGCCCCACCAGGCACACCCCCAATCACATCGACCAGAGGTGTGAAACAGGGCGGCCCCCTTGCCAGCCTCCTCTTCTCACTGACTCTGCAGCCGGCTCTCGAAGCCGCCCAAGCCACTGCAGATCCCGCCGACGCAGCCCTTTGCCTATAGCCGATGACTGCAGCATCCGCGGGCACCGGCAAACCCATCATCAAGGCCTTCACCACCCTGGAGGAACACGCCCACCGATCGGCCTCCGCATCGGCCGCGCGAAGAGTGCAGCCACATCCATCATTAATCGCGACGCGGCCCAGGCCGTGGCCGACGCCCAGGCGTGCCGCTGCGCCCACACGGCGTCACCTGCGCAGGCATGCCCATCGCGGCCACACCCCCCTACGTCAAGGACTACTGCA
>UNSF01000251.1:0-44102 GCA_900538255.1 Ulva mutabilis
GGGCACTGGGGCCGGCCACAAGCATTCCAGGCTCCCATCGGCCATGGCTATGTCTATGGCAGATAGCCCACCCCCGATCCCCCTAGAGAGGCCCGATGTTGAGTCCGGCGGTATGCCGGCTCAGTCAGAGGCCCCTCCCCCCCATGAATTACCTACAGAAGCTTGCCATAGCAATGGGCGGTACGGTACACCAAGTGCCCAAGTCTCGGGTGGGGGTGTCGAAGCCAGTGCCTGTACGCCCCCGTTGCCCCTACACTGGGCGAGGGCAAGTGGTTGCCGCGCGGGCTGACCTCAAACAGCCCCTACGGCCAGATGTTCCCCAAAGCAAGCCCGACACAGGGCCGGCCCCCCTTCCTCCCACCGCGAACCTTCGGGCCAAGAGGACCCTTAAGTTGATGGAGCCGCAAGAAGAGGCTGCCAGCGTCGAACATCCCCCCCTGCCGATGGGCGATCCCCGATCGTCAGTGCACCACCCCAACGAGGTGCAACCCAAGCGGCTAAGAAACAGAAGCCGTTTCATGCGCCGCAGAAGCGCCCAGCGGCAGGGTCGACGCGCGCTGCCGATGCCATCGACCTGGTCGACGTGGATGATGAGGAGCCCACACAGCCATACACGGTATGTTCTGTTTGACTGCCACCTTCACCCCCCCCCCCCTTCCCCCCCCCCCCCCCCCCCGCCCATTCACACGCCCACGTATTGAGTTACAGTTTGCGTCGCGGGTGCAGAAAAATGTCAAGATCCGACTGAGCAGGGGAGTCACGGAGGATTTGCACTGGGAGTGCGGTCACTCAGATGTTTGCTCGCTCTTGCCACGAGGACAGGTGACCGCCAGGGCGCTGGACTTCATGTCCTCCCAGACTCTCGCGCGAGACTGGAGTGACAAGGACTACATACTTACCGATACGGTCTCGATGGGGCACATCCTCCAGAAAGTGACCGTCGACAAGAACCCGCGGCCCATTCGGAAGTGGGCCACCGCCAATGATGTCTTCCGCCAAGGCGACGGTGAGAGATTCGCCATAATCCACCACGAGCATGACAACGCTCATTGGAGCTTGGTGGCAATCTTCCATCCCGGTGCGGCCTCCCTGCAACCCCATGAAACAACCTACACGCTGATGTAGTAACCTGATGTACACCGGCATTTCAGAGTACTGACGCACATATTGCGTCTTTGCAGGCCGCCTGTATCGGTGGACAGAATCCAGCCAGAGTCAGCGCAAGGACCTCGCCCTGGCTGGCGAGGTCACCGTGATAGTACATGTGGACAGCCTGGGCGACGCGGGACACAATACGAAGCTGGTGTCGGACAAGTGGGTGGCCGCAATGACCACCGTTCTCGGCGCACCGGCAGCCGTTGTTAGAGCAGGAGTGAAGACCTGGCGGGTGTGGCTCTACCAACCTGACAGCAGAGCGTGTATGCCACGGCGCACATGCACTGGACAATAACATGTACCCAACATAACTGACACTGGGGCCACGGTCTGGCGCTGTGTGCATGCATGTGGATATCACCTTGTCACATGCATGGTCGTCTATACCAAACTAATCCCAGCGCAGGGGATTCTGCATGCATGCAGCCGCAGGGCAACTTGCCATGTCAACAGCCAACATGCTGGCATGCAGATTCCCACCGGCTTAAGCCCCAAGCAGCCGGATGTGTTCTCATGCGGTGTGTACACCATAATGAATCTAACGCACCTCCTGGATAGATGCCGGCCAGGTGTGACCTGGAATCAGGAGCATCAGCGACCAGAGGTCATAGCGCCAAGACCGTCAGAGGGCCCTCCCAAAGAAGAAATGACAAGGGAAGCGCGATTTGCGCTCCGTGTAAACGGGCCGCCTCGTCATGACGCCCTGTGGCACATACCGTGGCCCGGGACGAGACTACAGTGGTACAAGCAGGGCGACGTGCAAGCCTGTAAGGCACTGTACCGGGTGCACCTGGCCTTGGTCATGCACGAGAATAGCACCGCAGAGTCGGAGTCCGGCTTGAAGGCAGAAGTTGATGCCGCCATACGACACATCCCTGACGCAGTGGCGCGTAGCCCGCAGGCCGCACGGTGCGATCACGCCAATGCCTGATATAGGAACTGAACACCGCGATGCGTGCAACCTGACCTGCCGTGCCTTTGACCCATACATGAGCAGGATGGATTCCCATGCGCCCACACTGCCGTGTACTGTACAGCGATATGATCCAAGGATTCAGCTGGATGGCCCTGAGACATGACAGAGCGGAATGTCAAGCCTGGGCTGAAGGGGCGGCGAATCAGAGGACCTCGGATCGTGTACGGCGAGGGACTGCAGCTCCGTCAACCCCAAGCGGTGGCTGGAAAGCAGGACCCAGCCCCAGCCGCACCCGACCAACTAGGGCTACGGCGAAGGGGAGTCGAGGTAAAACCCAGTCCGGCAGCGAAGCCCGCGCAGGCCAAAGGGAGAGCAGCCGATACCACGAAGCGGGGCGGTACCAGGGGCAAGCGCCGCACTGCGGGAGGGGTGCAGCGCAGCCCGGGCTGCGAGCCTGCGGAGGAGGCCGCGCAGCAGGGCAGTCAGGGGGGCAAGCCCTGCACAGCAGCGGCTGTGCAGGGCAGCACTGGTAGCAGCGGCGACAAGGGCACGTAGTGTCCTGAATGGGTTTCATTCGTAGTACGGCTGACTAGACAGCCTGACCTGACATAGGCTGTAATAGCAAGCGTGCCGGGACTCAGACCAGGTGGTGTAGCGTAACCTGTGCACACATATTGCGCTCCGGTGGATTGAACATGTTGCACGCACCACCTGCAGTTGGTCACTGTATTGGGTTTGTACTGCTTGCTGCACAGTAAGTCTCCGATAATTATTCTAGCAAGAGCAGCAGCGGGGGGTTCACTCGCTTACATGCTCACCTGCCTGGCGCTCTGTTCCCGGTCCATTTGCGGGTGCAATCCAATGCAGAAAAGCTGTGGCAGCAGGGGTGGCGTTCGCACCCACAGCATCCACTGTACCCATACCCCTCCAGTACATGCGCTGTGCATCCGAGAGCTTGCACTTGCAGACACCCAAGGGCATTCATGCCGAACGGGATCCAAATGGTGAAGCGAGACCATCACACAAACACCTGTGCGTATGGTGAACGTCCAGAATTCCTTCCACGTGCACAGAGTCGATTCGGAACCGCACCCATCGCCGTGTACACAAGTGATAGTATGGACCGTCTTCCCGAGCATGCAGAACAGGCTGCACCTGCCGCAGTTGAAAATATATCCGTAGCAGATGCAGTAGCAGCTGGGACGGGCAAGTTCACCGCCGATACTATCGCGCGGATGAACCATGAAGGCACATTTCGCGCCATGGTGGAGGAGTGCACGGGCCAGATCATCTGCCAGGGCAGGGTCCTCGGAGGCGCTGTCAAGATCAACACGTACTGGGCATTGATCCTGTTCTATGCGTGGATGCAGCACTTCGAGGCCCTGACCCCAGCATGGCGTTCTGGCACCGGCGCAGACGGCCCTGATGATGGCCAGCGGATCATGGATGCCGGGCTACAGAAGACGTCCTCATTCGCAGCCAATAAAACTATCCAGGTATGTTCCCATTAATATCTTGCATGACTGTGGCAGTTGTGGCTGTCGAGGAGGGCATCGGCAGAGCAGCAAGTGATTGACACGGCAAGATCCGTACGAAGAACGGCGTTGCTACGCAGGTGACAATACACGGACGCGCACAGCCGCCGCTCACGACTGTACACGACCTTCAGTCACCTAAGAGTGGCAGCGGTGCACCGACATTTGCCACTCAGAGCCAGACGGCCGATGTGGGTTTCGATGGCCAGCTTGTTGCTGGCCAGAGAACAGTCAGAGAGTGCCGCGAAGTACTGAATGCGCGTCAAACTTTCACGAAAGGTACGTTACAGGTCTACCAACATTTATGCCGCTAGGAACCGCAGAGGTCCTACTGTGTACACGTGATGCGAATTGGATGTCTCACCTGGCAAGCACATGGTGTCCTTGACTGCAGAGTACGAGGCAAAGAATCACGTGGAACTCCTCCGCCTGGTGGTGCATGCGATGTGCAATGAGCACCCCCGGGAGATACCTTCGGATCGACCGGGTGCCCCGGGCAGATGGGAGTATGCCAACTCCCCTGCCAAGGGCACAGATACCGCATCGTGGGCGCCCGGTGGATCCACGCTGCACCACTACCTCCTCATGCCGGGAACTACCAACCCCGAGGACGCACCAAGCTCGCAGATGGGGGAGTTGATGAGGCACATGCTCGCAGGAACTGATGGCAGTTCGAAGGGGCTGCAGCTAATCAGGAAGGCCATCAAGCTGCCCAACAGCAAGAACGACGCCGTGCAGCTATATCCATCATCCCGGTTCCTGCAGATGATGGCTTGTGCTCCCACGTTACGGCTAATGCTGAACACGGCGACACATGTATGTCAGGTGACGGTGCGATCCCTACGCGAACACCCTGCCATTTTTGTGGGGGTTACAGCCTGAGGGGTAAACACCGCAGGCATGATGTAGATGATAAGCGCAAATGACGGCTGTGCATACAGGAGGTGAACGTCATGGGGCAGTTCTGTGCGGCAACCCAGCAGATCGGTGGCGTCGCCTGCGCGTATGCGGCCCAGCTTGGGACCCAGGCAACTCAGGTAAAACCCCGACCGCTGTACACAGTCATGCACACTAGGGTACAATACTGGGTGCTGCTCCTGCATGGAACTGTACCGCGGAGCACCGAATATGGCACCAGGGGGGTCCCTCAGCCATACAGGGGCGGCATGCATGCAGGTTCCGCGGATCTTAGAGACGTACGAAGGACTAGTCCAGACTCTCGGGTCGCAGTGGGACGTTTTCGACACGACTGAATCGGCGGTGGAGGCCGACATCCGCGGCTTTGCAAAGCTCCACCGCCTATTCAGATGCATCTGCGGGAATGCCACGAGCGGTGAACTGGCGATTGCTCAGGGGACACCCGAGTGGGACTGCGTCTGGGACTGTTGGGGCGCTGCCACCGTGGCAGCACTCATTGCCGTTCAAGGTGTGCAATTTGCAGCATTGGCATCTTCCATTGCGCTCAATGTAAACCTGCATTGTACTCTCAGGCTGCCGTGCAGCATATAAACCCACACGACATGCACCGCTGTGTGCAGCAAACCTGCTATTCCCAAGTCCGGCTATGCCATCGCCCAGGACAAAGGCCATCCGGGTTGCAAGTAAGCATATGCCACAGCCCTGGTGGCAGTGGGGCTTCGCAGCCCTGGAGTGGTTCATGACCAACAAGGGCCCGGATGGAGGTGAGGCCGCGCTGTGGTTCACAACACAGCTCAAGACGGTCTCGCTGGCGTCAGCGGGCGAGGTGCGCGCTCTGACAAGGGCGTGCATTCAGCGGCTCCTGGACGACAGGGACCCGGACATGAAGATGATGCTAGAAGGGGTGGATCTACGCAGTGCTGGCCTGCATGAACCGCCTCCGGCTCCACCTCCGGCGGACCCAGCGAGCGATGGGCACAATGATGACGGTGATGAGGGTCAGCAGGGTGCTGCGGGGAGCAAAGGCGCAAAGCCAGGGGCAAAGAAAGGGTCTGGGAGGGGAAAGAAGAACAAGAACAAAGGCGGGAACAGAAAGAAAACAAGTGACGGGCCAAGGAAGATGGATGCCAAATCGCCTGGCATTGCAAAAGGTGTGCACTGTCATGGCAATATGCCCACTGTATACCAGGAAGTGTTTTGATCCAGTAGGTGCTAATGCATGGCCTTTCCTTGAGTTTACATGCATGCACACTGCATGTGTTTGATGTAATGTCACCCGCTCCAACCAGGGGTTCATGCCCATGTAGGCCGTACTGAGATCGGGGGTGCCTGGGTGGACCTCACGCCGGACAACAGGGTCGTCGTCTCAATGGAGCTGCAAGAACCGGTACCGCCCGACACCCAGTTGACTTCAGATGAAGAGAGCGCCCGGGTCAAAGGCTGTCTGGACACCATGGTGGCGTTATTCACTGCCGCGAGGAAGTACAAGCCAGACCGCGATGACAAGTGGCTGGAGTTGTTGTACAAGGCCATGGAAGTGGCTGAGGGAGAGGGTGTCTCCCGCGATGACATCCGGGCAGCTTGGGAGCAACACGGCCCGCAGCCAACACAGCCTTCCGACTCGGGGCCACTGGCAGACAATGATGAGGATTGCCTAGCCGGAGGGGACATGGGCAACCCAAGCGCAGCCGATGAGGACAGCGTCACTGCCAGCAGTTCAGACAAGGGAACCAGTGGGGACGAGGACACCTTCAATCCTGGCCCAGCGGCGAGAAGGCGGCTGAAGGAGCAGCCCAGTCCCATCCGTACGAGCCGACGGGGTGCTGCGGTGCAGGGTGCTCAGGCAGAGGGAGAGGCTGCAGGTGGCGAGGGCAAGGTAGGGGCCGACGACGTGGCCGCGGGGGAGGCAGGTGGAGTACATGCCGCAGCAGGCGAGGGGGGAGCACGCCAGGCGGAAGGCCGGGCTGCTGCGGTGCAGGGTGCTCAGGGAAATGGGGCGGGCGGATCTGGCAAAGGCAGGGCAGGCGCAGGCAATGCGGGCAAGCGCAAAGGCGCTGGGCAGGGTGCTGAAGAGGCAGAGGGGGCTGATAGGAGTGTGAGTGACAGAAGCGCATGCAAGGCACAGCGCACTGACTGACAGTTATGAGAACAGCACGTCACACTGCTGGTTTGTGTTTGGTCATCTATAGGTGCCACGCGGGACATGTAAAGTCCCGCCTCGTTTTGTTTGCATGCTCGTGATCGGACAAGGAAACCATGATGGATTGCTTTCACGACGTGGTGACACGCCGTTGCACGCTCTGTTCTGCGAAAGTTCACTGCACTGCGGAAGGTGGCATTGGACAGGCACAGGTGACACGCGACCGACATCCATGCATGTGTTCTGTGGTGACAGGGGATAAGCGGCATGGCGCGGCTGCTGAGGCACGCGGGCCGACTGTTCGAAATATCACGCGACCCCAGACGAATATTCAGCCTTAAGTCAACCAGAATGAAACAGTATGTCGATCATGGTTGGCCTCTCGCTGATCTACGTTCGTGCAGCGAGCGATGTTTCACACTCCGGCAACAACGTCGACAGTCCATCACAGGTCGATATTGACCTCGTCGCACACTCTATCTCATCTCTATAATGTCCTTGCGCCTGTGTTTAAGAGTTTTATCAGGTTCTAGGGCGATAATACGAGTTCTGAGTGCCTGCCCGGATATGGCGGGATGCTTGACGCCGGTGAGCCGTTGACGGAGCATAAGATCATCGCACCTTTATATTTAGATACTCTTATACATAGGTCTGCTTTGCTGGACTGAGAAGCGTGGCGCACTCGTCGGATGCAGCGGTTGTTGCTTCGCCGCGGGTGCTCTACACAGCACGCCAGCCTCCGGAAACAGGACAGGTGACATTCCCACCTGTACACGTTTCATGAACATCATCTAGCCGTTGTGCGATGTGGGATCCTTCCGCCGTGCGCCGGGGACTGCCGTGCTGCGTTGTGGACGCGGCCACAGTCCATCGCTCGGCTTGTCTGCCCCACACTGTCTCGGCGACCAGATCGAGCCGTGAATTAACGTAGTCACGCGTGTATGCACTGTCCTGTCTGATTCGACTTGCTCGACAGTCTGACAGTCTGAGCTGCATAGGTGGATGGTCGATTGTGCCCAATCGACTGCAGTGCCCCGGACGCCACTATGGTCGATTGTGCCCAATCGACCAGTCATGGACCACAGGCCACTATGCGCACTTGAGCACAGTGAAGTCCATGTGAACGCTCGTGACCTCAACTCGTATATACGCGTGCCACTGATGTCCAAGTCACCTGTCCTGTCTGATTCCAGTTTCTCGACAGTTGAACCGTCTGCACAGGTGGATGGTCGATTGTGCCCAATCGACTGCAGTGCCCCGGACGCCACTATGGTCGATTGTGACCCAATCGACTGCAGTACCCCGGGCGCCACTATGGTCGATTGTGCCCAATCGACCAGTCATGGACCACAGGCCACTATGCGCACTTGAGCACAGTGAAGTCCATGTGAACGCTCGTGACCTCAACTCGTATATACGCGTGCCACTGATGTCCAAGTCACCTGTCCTGTCTGATTCCAGTTTCTCGACAGTCGAACCGTCTGCACAGGTGGATGGTCGATTGGGCCCAATCGACTGCAGTACCCCGGGCGCCACGATGGTCGATTGTAACCCAATCGACTGCAGTACCCCGGGCGCCACTATGGTCGATTGTGCCCAATCGACCAGTCATGGACCACAGGCCACTATGCGCACTTGAGCACAGTGAAGTCCATGTGAACGCTCGTGACCTCAACTCGTATATACGCGTGCCACTGATGTCCAAGTCACCTGTCCTGTCTGATTCCAGTTTCTCGACAGTCGAACCGTCTGCACAGGTGGATGGTTGATTGGGCCCAATCGACTGCAGTACCCCGGGCGCCACTATGGTCGATTGTAACCCAATCGACCGCAGTACCCCGGGCGCCACTATGGTCGATTGTACCCAATCGACTACAGCACCCGGGACGCCACGATGGTCGATTGGGCCCAATCGACCAGCCATGGGCCACAACCCTCGTGCCTCACAGTGGACGATACTGTGTCAATGTCGTAGGCAAGATCTTCCGCATATGTGCATATTACTATCCCATCGTGTACGTGTCCCACACAACTCCATCCTGGACGCCCTCAGCAGTCCTCCCACTCCTGGACCTCTCATGCGGGTGCTGGAGAGGACATCTCCCTTGGCGCGCATGGGAGGTCCGCAGGACGTCCTGCAAGGTGAACGGCTTAGATTACGTCATTTCGGCTTGAACCGCCGCCGACGTGACGTCACTCGACGCGGCTTATGCGCGTCACCTGCCCACTACTCAGGTCATCCCAGTGACGACCTCTATGAGTCATCGAACTCGTGGTACTGGCATGAGGGCGTCCCGCTGTGCCAGGGCGGCTTCAGGCCGCCCTCCCGGTGACACCAATTGGTCGTCGTGCCATCCTCCAGGCGTCCTTCTGGAAATCTGGGCAAAGGACGTCCCGAAAGTGCTGGCAGCATTCTCATAGTGTAGCGCGCTCGCGAGAGTTGCAACATCGATCTGTTGTAATTCAGTGGACCGCGGCCTAAGGCCTGTGGGATCCTGGGCATGTCGTCATGCGCAGGGGTTGGTGCTGTCACATACCTTGCTGTCTTAGGTATCTGTCCGTGACAGCGCCTGTACCTTCAGTTGGAGGATGAATGCACGTGAGTCTTAGGACAGTAGAAGAGAGAGTGATTACACTACGATCTGTAGAGCCTATATAAGCGTTCAATCAACGTCTCATACGGATACGATCAGAATCAATGTCTGCGGCACGCAATCTTGCATGCATTGCTCGTGCATATGGTCAGCCATCGGTGCATGGCTGCCCCATAGCCACTCCGGATCAGCATGGGGGCAAAGTGACAGAGAATGCCACGTATGCTGGAGAAGTGTTGCATGCGGATCTGGCTGGACAGATAAAGCCAGTGGGCATAGGAGGAATGAACTTCATCCTGGTAGTGGTGGATGAGTACAGCAGGTACTCGCATGTGATCCCGCTGAAGTCGAAAAGCGGTGCTGCTGAAATGATATGCCTTCTGCTAGAACGCATCTGCACTCAGACTGTCTATGACAAGGAGATAGGGGTGCGGAGGCTGCATACGGACCAGGGACGTGAGTTCAGCTCTAACCACCTGGCTCAGTACCTTGAGTGGCGGGGAATAGTACACACGTTCACTGACACCGCCCAGCATGAGTCTAATGGGTTGGTAGAGCGAAAGATCGGTATGCTGAACACGTCAGTGCGGGCAAGCCTGCTGCAGGCAGCAGTCCCTGCATTCCTGTGGCCGGAGGCATACATGTGCGTGAACCATGCACACAACCTGACGTCGAGTACAACACTGGAAGGTGTTCGGCGGAGGGAGGCGAAGCAGAGGCTGGAAGAGAGGTTAGTTGCCACCAGCCATGAGCCATGGTCCACGAATGAGCAGCAGCGGGCTAAGCAGCTGAGGGTCCGGAAGGCGGGAGCGCTTGCGCTGAGCCTGAAGGAGCTCTGTGAGCAGCTGAATACCAGGAGAGATGCGGCATTTGTGGAAAGGTGCATAGAGAAATGTGGATGTCAGGGAGATAGTGCCATACTTGTTGTGGTTTCGGAAAGTCAGTGAAGATGACTTCCGTCTCGTGGTGGCACAGGTGAAGCCTTTCGGGTGCCCAATGTATGTGTATCCGCGGAGGGAGCACTTCAGGCACCTAGAGGAGCGAGGAATCCTCGGTGCCTATATGGGACCGGGTGGAGGTCCTCATATGGACAGGGTGTATGTGAAGCGTGGGAATGGGGGAGCAGTGCGGATGTACAGGCACACGGCTGCTCCACCTGCTCTGGTGAAGGATTTCGCGCAGCGATTTCACATGGCTGGGGAACCTACGGCGGACCCAGTTGTGCTAGAGAACTATGAGCAGGGTGAATTTGAGATCCTGCCAGATCAGTTCACCAGTGTAGTGCCAGAGGCTGAGTTCTTGCCCAACATGAAGAAGTGGGTGAAGAGCACCAGTGTGCGGGCAGTGCGTCCACCAGCCAGTCGTGAACACATGATGCCAGAGAGGGGTAGAAATGTGGATTGGGCTGAGGGGGAGCATCCGGGTCTGGGCCATCAGCACTAAGAACCAAGCAGAACGTTGCATAGGCGTTTCAAACCACGAGAGGAGCTACCTGAGGGTGAGCCTGAGTTCTCTCCTAGAGTGTTGGGTGCAGAGCTGCTGGCGCGCCATGAGCGCTGGCACACACCGGAGATCAGTGATGCAGTGGTTGCAGCGCGCTGTGATCTTGCAGCGGCTGACAGTGCTGCAGCTGTGCCGCACTGGGAATATGATGCAGCAGACCAGCCGTCTGGGCCACTGAACTGCGAGTTTAGGCCTGCAGAGACAATCCCTACGCGGGATAGAGCTGTGCTGCACATGGGAGACTGTGACATCTATCCGCTTCCAACTGATGAGGAGGCGGATGAAGATGCATCTGGTAGTGAGGATGACTCTGAGCCTGAGTCTAGATCCCGCTCACGCTCAGCGGAGCCAGTCCAGCGGTTGATGGGCAAGGAGCTGAGTGAGCCACCCCCATCTGTGCGAGCTGACGGTCACGGCGGCAGCCGAGGTTACCGCGGGTCCACGTTGTCAGGGCGTGATGACCGGGACAGATATGATAAGCCACGGCATATATCTGGGTCTGAGGGCCAGGGGCAAGGCGAGCTACGGCATGTGCCTAGGGGAATAGCGACAGGCGGTGATGGCTCAGGGGGAGAGTCAGCACCAAGTGCCGCGAGGGGCAGCGGAGAACGTCTGGATCTGCCACATGAGGTGGGGATTCGATGGGTTCCAAAGCCTTTTCATTTGATTCGCAAAGTCTTGAGACCTGCTGTCCATGCTGTGGGAGCCATTATGAGTGATGTTGCTGTTGAGCGCATCTCCCCGGAGGGTGCACGTGAGCATGATGCTGGGAGCTCCACAGTGTTCAATGATGAGAGTGACGTCGGTGACTTAGCTGAAGGAGTGTCTGCGACGGCTGACAGTGTGACTCCTGATGCAGAAAAGCCGACAGGGCAGGAGGTGACTCCGAACGGTGGCCCTACTGCTAGCCTTTGTGAGTCCAAGCGTGCAGCTACCGTGAGGAAGAAGGTCGAGGTCGTAGTAGATGATCCAACGGTGCAGCAGGCCATGCGTGGCACTCACCGTGAGCAGTGGATCACGGCCATGCTCGATGAGCTGACCTCCTTGAGAGAACATGACGTGTTTGAGCTGGTCGAGTGCCCATTAGGAGCGAAGCCTGTGACAGGCAAGTGGGTGCTTAAGATCAAGCGAGGAGCACAGGGTGAAATTGAGCGTTTCAAAGCCAGATATGTAGCCAGGGGGTTTACGCAAGTGGAGGGCGTAGATTTCTTTGAGACATGGGCACCTGTGGGCAGTTATGCTACCTTCAGGGCTCTGTTATCGGTCTGTGCAGTAGAGGATCTAGAGACGAGGCATATAGACATAAAATGTGCTTTCCTGAATGGTGTTCTGGAGGAGGAAGTGTATGTGGCAAAACCTCCTGTACTAGATGATGGGTCTGGTATGGTGTGGCGTTTGAAGAAGGCGTTGTATGGTCTGAAGCAGGCTGCCACGTAGTGGCACAAAGCGCTTGCAGAGCTCTTGTTGAGTATGGGCTTTGTGAGATCAGCCAGTGACCCCGCACTGTTTATCTGCAAAGTAGGACGTTGTCTTATTTTTCTGTGGGTCGATGATCTGTTGATTTTCGGTCTGGTAGAGCAGATGGATGATGCCATCAGAAAGAGCCTTGAGGCATTTGAGGGTCGTGACCTGGGGGAGCTAGGATATGTGCTGGGCATGGAGGTCATACGTGATCGCGCTGCTCGCACTATCACCATCACACACAGAAAGAGCATCAGGGACATGCTGGAGAGATTCAGCATGAGTGAGTGCAGACGGGCGCCAACTCCTTTGGTGCCAAAGCAGAAAATGTTTAGCCTGAAGGAAGATCCTAGCCAGGAGAAGGCTACAGGCACAGAGCATAAGAGGTTTATGCAAGCCGTAGGAAGCATCCAGTATGTGGCAGTTGTGTCGCGTCCAGACATCGCGTTTCCGGCTAATGTCTTGGCCAGGCATATGGCTGGGATTGCCAAATGTCATTGGAATGGTGTCCTTCACGTACTGAGATACCTGCGAGGGACCATAGACTTTGGCTTGACCTTTAGTGGCTCCAATGGGGAATGTGAGGTGTTGGCAGGACCAGCACTGGGAAAATTTCGAGATAGACTGCAGCTTGCGGTAGTACAAGCTTAGTCTAGGGGGAGTGTCGTGATCCAGCCATGCACAGGACTACGGTGACCATGCATGGTGGCATACACAGGACTACGGTGACCATGTGTGCCAGGATACACGGTGCTGATCCGGAGTGGCTATGGGGCAGCCATGCACCGATGGCTGACCATATGCACGAGCAATGCATGCAGATTGCGTGCCAGCAGACATTCATTCTGATCGTATCCGTATGAGTCGTCTAGAAAACGCTTATATAGGCTCTGTCGAGCGTAGTGTAATCACTCTTTCTCTACTGTCCGAAGTCTCACGTGTCGTCGCCTCCAACGAAGATACAGTGCTGTCACCGGCAGATACCTAGACAGCAAGGTATGTGACAGTACCCTACCCCTGCGCATAGCTACGGCATGCTCAGGATCCCACAGGCCTTAGGCCGCGGTCCAATAGATTACAACATAATCTATGCACAAGGTCGGCTTGGCGCGCTCAGACTCTGGCCGGTGCGGCCGGTAGACAATGCATTGTCGAGGAAGGGGTCGAAAGTGCACTCTCGACTTCTTTGCCCCTGTCACCACTGTCGTCGAAAGTGCCCCTAACTGCTGCGCAACTCTGCACTAGTGGATGACCTACCAACTACAAAAATAGCGGCGTTTGTCATGCGATCAAGAGAGACCTGCTACATCGCGCATCGGCGGTCAAGCGCAATTCGCGCGTCTGGCGTGCGAGTGCGTAACAACAGGGCATGCGCGCAACCACACTGTCACGCACTGTTCGGCCCGGCATGCTAGGGTACACTTTGACAAGGATTTCTAGTGTCAACAGTTGAACAGAACATGGGGAGCAAGCGCTCTGTCGTGCCGGCGCGCTGTCAGAGGCCGTTCTAGTCGGCATGCCTCGTCAACCACATGGCCGGCATCCAGTGGTAGACCCCGCACACATTCAACTATGCACGTACTACTAGCGACTGAATGGGTGTGTGGGAGTACCCCTTTGGACGAGATGTCTCACACTGCCGCGCCCAAGAAGTCAAAGACAGTTACCGTTGCCTTAATGAGGTGTCCTCTTGGCCTCAACTTCACGAACTTCATGTAGCTGTTCTGTACGGTTTGATCGCGGCATTTCTTCAGTGTCTTCACCAACCCGTCAGAGATATCCTTCAAGGTGCTCTAAATCTTGACGGTCAAGACTATCGTGCGATGCTTCCACACCTAGAACGGCGACTCCAGCCGGAGAGGACCGCGACGTCGGCGCATGCTTTCACCATCCGTGTCATAAGACACAACTGAGCTGGCAGCGGTGCGTGCCGTGGATAGTGGCCGCTGCACAAGCGGTCGCGCCACAACCGTGCAGGTGAACGGGGGGTGCAAGCCGGCTAGAAGGGCCTTTGCGACTTCAGAATCAAATTCATTACGAAACGGACATTATTGTAGGTAAGGTCGATGGACACATCGGGCTTGGCTTGGCGTACAAGCTGCACTTGGTGCCTAGCGTATGACAGGTTCGCACCACAGGCCGCCCATATGGTGTCTTCCACAGCGTCGCCCAATGCAACAAAACAGTGCATATCTGACCATTCGAACGTCTTTCCTTGGCCAACACTGCAACAGTGCCGAAGTGAGTGGGAGCACATGGCGGGATCGAGCTGTTACGCGACGGCACTCCCCACACGGAGGACCACACCAAGCTCAACGTCACAGCGTTATCAAGTAGTAGTACAAACCTGATGGCGTACCTGATTGTGATCGTCCCGTCCTCGGTCGTCTCCTGCATGATCTTCACTCTTCACAATCGGTTGTTATGCAGGCTTGGCGCTTACTTGGAATACTGTTGTAAAGGTTGATACCAGTCGTCGGATGTGATAGTGTTGTACATTTGATATCCTATTTCCGTAATGACAGAATGCCACAGATATGTTTTGCGACAACGTCTGCCCCCGTCAAGTCAGGATGTGTCCACAAGCGTGGCCACTACGTGTCCACAATCGTGTGCACAGCAGTCGCTGGGCGCCATGCCAACACAGCCCGGCGCAGTTTCAAGCACAGTATTGAGCAGTAATTCATGTAGTCTTTCTTGTACGGGTCGCGCCGTCATGACGCGGGGGGGCGCCCAGAAACGCCTTCGCACAGCAGAAGAGGTCGATTGGAACCTCGCACTGTACAGAGTCTTCCGTCTGCCGGCGCTTGGCCCTGGTACCCAGTATCACTGTGAATATTGTAGTAATGAATACCGCAATTCAGCATGTGCGGGCGAGCATTCAAAGCCTGGTAGGTGCAAACACCGGTTACGGGCCGGTATGGATCAGGCCCCGGATGAGGAACGTGACAAGCAACAAGATGAAGCCGTGGTGGCCCCCATAGAAGCCAACGTGAATGGCTTACCCAGTGTTGGTGAAGGTAGATCTAATGACGACCGTGCCAGCGGTGGTGTCATGCCTGCGGGCAGCGGAGTTCAGACTGGACCCCTTCAAGACGAGGCAATGGACCTACCGGCCGCAATGCCTAGGTCGGCCCCGCCCGTGTAAGCAGCTGCCATCCCTGTCAGGGACCCTAATTCCCCCCAGGCTGCACTATGTCGTCCTGAACTCATTGCGCATGTTATGTTTTGAGTGCTGAAGCGTTCGCTCTTTACCATCCGGGCCAATTGCCGCTAGCACTGGCTCCCACCGTCCACCTCTCATGTGCAGGCGTAACTTGCACTTGCAGCTGACATGCCGGTGGACGCTGACCCCGAGTATGACGGGTCTGACCCATTGCCCGACAAGTACGGCGATGTGTGGTTTGATGCAGAGGAGGCCTTTGACGAGGATCCAGATGATGACTTGGGTGCAGAGGGGGGCATCCATGAGGAGCCCGTGCATGAAGAGCCCTGTAAACCGCCCCGAAGCGATACGGGCGCGTACCTTCATTACAATTTGACTAAGTTCATACACGAGGATCATGAGGTCACGCTGCACGAGGTTGCAGTCTGGCTGACGAGGCTCGCATCAGACCATCGCCTTCCAAATGCCGCCATGGACTCGCTGTGCTAGATGATTCATTTCCTACTACTCTCACCGGGCAATTTGTTCCCCCGCTCCTATCACATGCTCCGATGTGCACTGGATGTGAAAGACAGCCATGACTGTGAAGGTCATGTTTAAGACGAATGCTGGGCAGTGTTCCCCGACAAATCTGCCAGCAGCCACACGGAGCATGCTGACGAGGTCTGCGCTCGGCCAGGGTGCAACAATACCAGATTCAAGCGAGGCCCTGGAGGGCATGTCAATCCCAAGCGTAGTGCTTTTTTCTTTGGCGAGGAGGGAACATTCACGGATCTATTTAGCAAGCCGCATATTCTGCCAGCCATATTACAATACCGCAAGGAGGCTTTGAATGATCCGGAGTCCTTCTAATGCTCGCCTGGAGGCAAGGAATTGGACTTGAAGTGCAGAAACAAGTTTGACCAGACGGACATCAACGCCGACGAATTCGTAGTGCTCGTGAGCCTTGGTGGGTTCCACAAATGTGGGTCGTGTGATTCAGCCGGGGAAGCATGTCTTCTGTGCGTGGCCAGTCCCGGCGTTGTTGCTTAAGCAATCCTGCCGCGTGCAGGTGTTGATGGAGGCCAGCTCTCCGCGAACAAGTGGCACGGTGCGCTTATCCGGGGCATGAGGCTACATGACCTCCACGAAGAGATGTATGCCAAGAACGACACCTAAGCTCCGGTTGGTGTTGTGGAGGGACCTACAGAGCCCACGCGGCTTAATGGCATCTTTCAGTCGCTTGAGGAGGTCTTACTCACCCAAGATTCGGGTGTGGTACGTTGTTGTGTGGGTACACCTTGTATGAGTACTCCCTATATGGATCCTACGTCAGACTCACTGCAGGGCAACAGCGGTTGGTCGATCTCTTACGTACGCCATGGTCAACTCATGCACTGTGGTTTTGCAGGCAGGGACGGCACTACCCCGGTCTTGGTGGAGATCTGGAAGGACCCAGATCGGCCCGACGAGGGGTAGGGAACGATGAGGCTCTGGCTATTGTGTAGCTAGGCAGAGGGCAACATACGCGTCTTGGAGAAGATCGCCAACACTGTAGTGTCGTGATCAAGCCATGCATAGGACTACGGTGACCATGCATGGTGGCATACACAGGACTATGGTGACCATGTATGCGTGGATGCACGGTGCTGATCCGGAGTGGCTATGGGGCAGCCATGCACCGATGGCTGACCATATGCACGAGCAATGCATGCAGATTGCATGCCATCAGACAATGATTCTGATCGTATCCGTATGAGTCGTTTAGAGAACGCTTATATAGGCTCTATCGATCGTAGTGTAATCACTCTTCTCGTCTGTCCAAGTCTCACGTGTGTTTACCTCCAACTGAAGGCACAGGCGCTGTCACGGACAGATACCTAGACAGCAAGGTATGTGACAGCACCAACCCCTGCGCATGACTACGGCATGCATAGGATCCCGCAGGCCTTAGGCCGCGGTCCACTGAATTACAACATGTAGGCCATGGAGCCAAGGCAGCCTGCATGCAATTCGCGTTTCGTGGCGCAACAGTGCCGGAGGCCAATACAATCCGGCTCGACATGCACTGCACTTGTGCGGGCATTATATTAGATTGTGTCCCGCAACCTAGGTATGCGTGCAGGTGGCCTTACTTTCTTTGCATTGTCCAAGGCGTGTTCTGCAATGAAGCCAACTTGCAACGTCCTCCCCTTTATCATGCGCTGCATCAGGGTGTCCCCGCCAGACCTCGATTGCCACCGAGCTATGTGACCAAGGACACAGATCCCTCCAGCACTCGCGACCAGTATACTCCCAATGACACTATTACTCCGGAGGGCACTTGGTGCGGCAACGCCGTGCTGAAGTGGTATGGCTGCCAGATGCAGAAGGCAGCTGACACCGCTGCAAAGATCATGGCCCAGTTGCTTTCTCGCATCACGTGGAACCCAGCCTGTTCCTCTTGCACGGAAGGTTTCCCATCGGTGATGTCGCGATCGGGCTGGTGGAAGCCCCCGATATCGTTGTGCCCGCCATCTGTCCGGAGTGTGGCACCCTTGCACTGTGTCCATTTGGGTGGACTTGTATGCAGGTGGACAATCCAACTCGTCCTCCTCACTCCGAGATCGCGGCTTGATCAGCCCGACAGAACCGTGCGCAACAGGAGTGCCTGCAGATGAAGGTGTGTCGGAAGCCCTGGTTCCACAAGCTGTCGTATTTCAAGTGTGTTCCTCCCCTTGACACGTGTCACAACGCCCAATACGGGCATTGCAACCTCGCCGTATCGTTCACCTTCCGCACATTCCGTACGATATGACCCGCCGTGTTACCTTCCTCGCCCAGTCTGACAACAAGATATGTGTTCGGCTGGCCTGGGTGTTTGGCTAGCCTGTATTGATCATGGCACGTGTCTATTGTTATCGCGACACATGCCACCAGACACCTGACCACGTGCAGTTTTTGCACATTCCTTTGCTTCGATGTCGCGCACATCTTCCTCCTTGGACTTCTCAAGGACTTCTAGAAACAGTGAATGCCCGGGCCTGGTGCCAAGCGTGTAGGGGATGCCGCGAGATTCGTAATTGCTGTGGCGGTCCGGCGCAAGATCACGGCCACAGGCGTGGAAGTAGGCTTGTGGCAGGCGGAGCTGATCAAAACACCTATCGCGATGTCGTCTATTGAGCACCCCTCCTTTGAGTTCATTTGCTCACCTGTACAAGAGCCTGTTACGCATACTTCATGCTGGCACACATATGACTCCACCAGCAAAGACATGCGGTGTACACCGTCGGCTTGCAGGCACCGCGGCAATTATCTTAAGGAGGACTAGACGACATTCACCAAGATGTGGAGCACGTTCTTGTTACACAACCTGCCGTGGGACCGTACCAACGCAGAGCAACGCTATGTTCAAGCCCAGGGTGAGGCATTGTGGGCGGACTTGCGGGCGAGCTGCCTTTACTTCATGAGATTTATGAAATGGCAGCATTCTTGGGAGAGGATACTCACGGCTCAAAAGTATTTGCTGGCCTACGGGACGAGGGCTCAATAGGTATGGACCCAGTTGCGAAGTCAACGCCTCGTCCAGCCCTTACCCGCGCCGCACTTTTTGTCACCTCAGTCTCGGAAATGCCATTGCTGTACGACATCCGGGCAGTGCCGTGCAGATCTTCGGAGGTCAAGTCCTAACCACATTCAAGCTCCACTTGATGGCCGTACATGTTTTGGATCAAGTGCGGGCCTGTGGCCAGGCCTTCTTTGGTCTTGAGTACTGGATAGAGCGACTCGGCTAGTTCTTCAAGCGGCTGATCAAGTACCGCTCAACGTCTTGTGCGGAGAGGATCAGGTCAACGATCTCCTCATGCGGCAGCTGTGTCATCGCTTGGTGCAAGAGTACGGTGCAAAAGCGATTCCGCGCCTATCAGATGCCATTGCGGATGCCAAACGCCGCATTCGCGAGGGGAAGCGCATCCGTCCCCTTGCTCCATCGCCAAGCCCGGAGGGACCCCAAGCCCCCGTGTTTGCTGCGGCCTAGGCCGCCGCGCCTAGTGCGGCCCGCGCCGCCGCGCTTGGTGCGGCCCACGCCGCCGCGCCTGGTGCGGCCCAGGTCGCCGCGCCTGCTGGCCCCTTTGTGGCAAGGCCCTTCTGTGGCTTAGCGATGCTGGGCGCCGCAAAGGACCCGTCAGCTGCGGAATGGCTGGAGGTCTTGCCGGCACCAGTCGGGCCTCAAAGGCACCTCCGGTGTCTCCCCTACCTCATCTGTGCAGAGAAAGAGGGCTTTACGTGCCATTCGCGGGTGGCCCAACAACCCCAATTTGACAGGTTCTGCTTAGCGCGATGCCGTCGCATTTTCCCTTGGGGTTAGCGCGGATAAGGAAGACAATAGACTTGTCCGTATCCGCTTGCGCAAGTACCTGCGAGCTGAAATGGCAATTGGTGTGAATGTTGTATGTATACCACACCTTGCAGAAGGTGAAGGACAACACTTGGTTCCTGACAGAGTATGTCAAGGGCAACGATCGCCTATTGTACGTGTGTCAGTTCAACTATTTCGTAGACGTCACCTACGAAAATGTCAGTTCCGTTAATATTTGGAATGATGATGTCAGTGATTCAGCGGACTGCATTTGTGCGGCGGTTTGCAACTTGTACCATGCGGTACAGGTGGCGTCGCCAGGGGCCAGGGCACCCGGCCCTGAATTAGGTCGCCCGCCAGATTTGTATAGGGTGTGTCCGTGCGACCACAATCGGGCAACCGCTGTTTTGCCGGTTCCTAGGGGACTGACCTGCGGTCGGTGACACTAACCCTTGCGTCCACCGGTGAACGGAATGGTGGGCACATGATTATGACAATTTAACAAGCCTCTGGGAAATTTGGTAGTGTGCAAGGGTAGACCTGAAAAAGGTACATATCGTTTGCCAAACACCAAGTCCTGTAACATGTGCATGCATCGGCGGCAATGGTCTGATCATTAGCAGTGCAGCGTTCTCACATGATCACATGTGTGTCGTTTGGCTTGCGTGTGAATAGAACCGTGACGACACTGAAACGCCAAGTTGTACTAAGATTGAATTAAATTGAACCTGAACATGTTGACATTGAATCGTTTGTGAAGGACAGTGCACGGGCAGGACCCAGTTCACGCACACTCGTGATCGCGGAGTGCAATTTCTGAGATTTCCGCATCGACAGTCGATACCATATCGCAAGCGATATCATATCGCAAATACAGTAGTGTACAGGATCTGTTGAGTGCTTTGCCGACTGCACTGCCGTGTTGGTCGCCATGACGAGTCCGGGTATATTCCGCTCAGAATTAGAGCGTGTGCGTTGCGATCCGGATTGTAACGACTATTATAAGTTTATTCAGTATGCGATGAAGAAGATTGGTGCGGGTCAGTGGGGCCTGGATGGGCCGCAGGGCGAATCCAATTCAGACGTGCTTGCCCTGGTCCACCCACTCGATAATTTGTGCACTCCAGGGCAAGCAGCCCAATTTGAAAAGCACGTCAAGTTGCTTAAGAAGGCAAAGGGGCGGCCTGAAAATGGTGAGGTCAAGCTGGCGTACTGGGAGTCTAGGCTGCAAAGCCTCGCTGCTGCTCCCTAGAGGGCTGTAGAACCACTCAAGCGAAGATCAGCCAGTGGTGGTATTTTGCAAGGCATCCATGAGATGCTAGAGCGCACTGGACAGGTTGTGCTTGAAATCTGGTCGAACCTGCCTTTGTCACCAGAGCCGACCCACCGACGTAAGTGTGGCCAGAGCCCGGCACCTACCTCGCCATCAGGCAGGGCCAACACGCCCTCGGAGGTTCCGCAGCCCGGCGGCACCGGCCGATGCCATCAGCCGCAGTGGGGACCACCGCATTCTTCGCGGAGCCAGCAACTCCCCCCATGCGGTTTCCTCCGCCATGGCAGCTTCTTCTGCGGGACATCATCGCCCCCTGTCGCATCCTAAAGTGGCACCGCCGTCGCTCCCAAGACCCCATCAACAAGCGCAGCACAACATGCAATCACAATAAGGGAGTCGAAACCTGCTGTGCCACGGCAATGACAGGGGTTGGCACAAATTGTGGCGGCCCAACCCAAACTCCGCCCCACACTGCAGCCACCCCCGCCCACTCCAGCAGCCCGGTCATGTATGCCATCGCGCCCGGCAACACCATCGCCTCGCGCCAAGAGATCGCTTCAACTCTCGAAGGCAGACCCAAGCTTTGGTGCGGCTGACTGTAACACTAGTTTGAACACGTCATCACCTGTACGACCAATGACGCCACTATTGAACGGCAGTCGTTGTGTAGGTGCCACCGAGTATTTGCCCACAACAGCCGGATGGTGTTTCATGCGGCATGTGCACCGTGCTGAACCTAGAGCACGTCCTAGAACGGTGCGCGCCGGGCCTGCTCAGGAATACGAAGGCCGGCCGGCCGAACGTTGACATTCCTGGGGGGGCAGCCAACCCTGCCTGAGCCCAGCCCAAAGCTTTGTTGAGCTTGCCGCGTGGGCACCCACGGTATGACGAACGGTGAGCACCGATCAAGCTATTCCATCACGAGCCGTGGTACAACGTGGGCGACGCCAAAGCGTGGAGGGTCGTACATCGTGCAAATTTCTGCATGCGGTGGGCGGAAGACGGAGGACCACTTTACCACACGAATGATGACAAGGTGATAACTGAACTTAAGGACTTAGTTGACGGACTGCCCCATGACAACGATGGGAACCCGTGGAAAATCAGGTGCGAACGCTGCGCAGCCCAATGACCATCTGTGCTTCCACCATACTGCCCGCGTACAACTGGCAGCTGTCTCTAAATCTTGCTCTAAATACGGTCGAGTCTGCATATCAGGAGTGGTCATGTGCAGGCCGTTAGTACGACATTCGAGGTGGGTGAACACGAAGCATATGGACCCGGCCTTGTCTATATGGGCGCATCATCTTTGCAAGCGGTCTTCAGGACGGACTTGGCAACGGTCAAGCTCGGGCAATACATGGCCCGCCACGAGGGGGCGGTTACCTCGGTGAGGGGGCAGCCGGTCTGATAGAGGGAGCAACGCAGGTGGCCGGCAGGCCACCGGTCAGCAGCCGCCCCGTGGACGTGGTAGGGGCAGCTCTCGGGGGCGGGGCGGGGCAAACGCAAGGACCGCTTTGCGTGGCCGTTCGGCTGGGCGGGGACAAGCCCAACCTAAAGGGAGATAGCTGTAAGTACAGGGTGTAACACCACTATCATTCGCACGGGACGAATGGGTTGGCCGATGGTAAGATAGCATAGATCGCTCTATTTGTGATAGGATTCACCCGTTGGGAAGACTGCGACCCGCACTCGTAAGTGAGCTAGACGGGCATTAGCGTTTGACACAGATCGCTTATGCGTTAGAGCGGTGCTGCTCGGCAGCGAGCGGGTTTCAAACCCGAGACCATAGGATTCAAGAGAGACCGAATCTCACCGATACCACTGTAACACCACTGTCATTCGCACTGACAAATGGGTTGGCCGTGTCGTAATTCAGTGGACCGAAGCCCTTAGGCACTGTGAGATCTAGGCACTGCCGTAGCTGTGCGCAGGGGGTCGCGCTGTCACATACCTGGCTAGTGTACAGGCTCCGCTGTGACAGTGCGCTCTCAGTGTTGGATTAAAGCACGTGAGTCTTTAGCAGAAGAAGAGTGATTACACCTTGATCAGTAGAGCCTATATAAGCGTTCAACCAAACGTCTCATACGGATACGATTAGAATCATTGTCTGCGGCACACAATCTAGCATGCATTGCTCGTGCATATGGTACGCCATCGGTGCATGGCGTCCCATAGCCACTCCGGATCAGCACCGTGCATCCACTCCATGCATGGTGACCGTAGTCCTGTGCGTGGCTGGATCACGACAGGCCGATGGTCAGATAGCATAGATCACTGTATTTGTGACACAAGGATTGACAGACGTGGCTCAGCGGTGGATAACGACATCCGCAGGTATGAGAGGCTCTTGGTAGCTTTCTTTATTTACCTCAGGGATGATACGATAGGAATACAGGAGCTAGACGCGGGAACGCCCGAGTGAGATGGCGTGTGGGAGTGCTGGGCTGCCGCGAATATGGCGACGCTGATAGTTGTTCAGGGTGCGCCTCCGTGTTTTGGTCAAGCACTATCACACCCACGTACTACCCCACGTACTCTGAATCCCACGTCCAATTGCTATGAGGACAGGCAGTACGGCATCTGGAACACTACTACGGGGTGCAGCGAACTTGATCTTCCCCTACACCAGCGGAACGGCGCCAACACTAAAAGCCATTAAGTTTTCAAGTTCGTGCATCGATATCCCCTGGTGGCAGTAAGCATTCGCTGCAATAGAGTGGTTCCAGAAAGACAAGGGCGCAAATGGAGTTTCGGCTGCCACGTGGTTCACGAAGGAGGTGAAGACAGCGTCTCTTGCGTCGGCAGTTGATGTCCACAAGCTGGCTAAGGCTTGCATTCAACGCCAACTCAATGATCGTGAACCGATCATGCAGCGAAATGGGCTACGTGCACCGCCACTAGCACCTCCGCCAGCACCGGCGGACTTGATGGTGGACGGCGATGGCGATGTGGGTGGCAAGCCGGCTTGTGGTGAACGGAAGCCCTGCAAGCCGCCGGAGGGGAAGAAGAACAAGCCCAATAAATCGGACACGACGCCACAAAGGAATCCGGGGCGTAGAAGCAGGGCAACCACGGGCTCATAGGAGGGCGGCGATGCGGGGGGAATTGCCGCCCCGGGGGTTTCCGCTACACAGGGTGCGCTTTCTTAGACGCACATCCTGCCACTAGGACGACGTTGGCAGTCAAAAAAGGCCGTACTCCGAGGACGCAAGCTGCAAAACGCACCAAGGACGTCATCATGACTCGACAGGGACGTCATCTATCAATCACAACCCCGTCCTTGGGAGACGGGGGCGCCAAGATGCCGTAACTAGCTGGTGGCCGGCTGGGTATGACGTCACTATGCCATCATGCGCAAGGCTAGGGTACATCCGGATGACCTACAGGTGAAACATCTTGATAGCGTCACTGCCACCGCAACTGAGCGGCTTACATGCAGATGACGTCCCGGGTTGTGCGCGCATATGGTGACGTAACCTGGACATCATCGGGAACGTCCTGCTCGGGTGAGCAGGAGATGCTCTGGCCAGAGCACATATACGATGTTCAAATAGGCTCTGTGTGGTAAAAATTACCACTACTGGCCGTGGAATGTTGCGACTGTGGCACATCACAGTAGAGACCTCGAAACAACGAAAGGCTACGATTTTTGCATGGATTGGATAGCCAATGATGGGGTTACAACACGTCAACATGGACGTGAGGTAAACCTCATGGAATGGTCCATATGCTCCATATGCTCACATAGTCCACACACAACGTTGCCAGCAGGCGAGGTGGAACAATGTATGTCTGTTTTGCAGTGCATGTGTACGCGGGGGCGACATGAAGCACTTGTAGCGAAAAGGCAGGTGCCCATGCTACCTTCCCCGGAGCGGTGGATGTCCGAAAAGGCCTGTTCGGAACCCACCTCTGGGTGTCCGAATAGGCCTTTTCGGACACCCACCTCTCCGGTCACCGCTGTACCAAGCGCGAGTGTCCCCCACATTGGATAGACATACCTAACATCCCATGTCGAGGTATCTATCAAGGATACCTATTGCAGCAGAGGACACCTGATTGTGCAGTTGCGGCAACGTGTGCATTCTGTCCACACGCACCTAGCATGCTACAAGGCATTAGGAGCACAGCGCTGCTACACAAACACAAACGATGTTATATATGGGAAAGTGAGTAGCTTGGTCGCGTCTTGGATGGCGGGGTTGCGTCGCAGTCGACAATCTCGAAGTTGTGGCAACAACCGGAGTGCCCGGCCCGCCAACGTTTGGCTTGACTCGCTGGACCTGCCTACCGTCGTACAAGAGACTCAAATCATAAAGATAGACCGATTGTGGAGCCCATCTGCCGCTCGTTGGACATGCAGCATCTTGGTAGCTACCAACACGCAAACACGCGTGCTTAACACACATTAAGCTTGCTAGGAGGCAGTACTAGCGTAGCACTGCTACCGAAACACAAAATATGTTCTTAGAAGGGAGGTGAGTCACCTGCCCGCTAGTTGGATGGTGGGGTTGCAATGCAGCAACCGACGATCTCGATGGAGTGGCAACAACCGGAGCACCCGGTCAGCAGATGTCTGGCTTGACGCACTAGACCAGCCTAATGGCGTACACGAAAGTATAAGCTGAAAGATAGGCTGGTGTGGAGCCGGCCTGTCGCTCGCAGGCTCGGCGGGATCTTGGTACCTGCCATCGAGCAAACACGTGTGCCGAGGCCGAACACGCAGTGACGTGTCGTGATATCAATTGCTAGTACCTAAAACAAGATATTGTAAGGTTGAATCCACGTAAGACATCAGACATAGTACCAGTCGTGGTGATTGGTTGGGCAGCGCCCTGCTGTCGTCGTCGTGTGCGACAGGGGAAAATGTCAACGTAAACAGGATATTTATCATGGACTTGCATCACTGTCTGTACTCGTCATGCAGGCAGTTGCATATTCATCTGTGGACGTTGTAGCGATTCGAACGACGTGTACGCGTGCAAGCCGTTGTCGCAACAATCCGGTGGGCACTCGTCACCACCATCGATCACTGACTGCTGCCCTAGACAGTCAACCCTGGTGAACATGTGACCATTCCGAGAGGATATTTACAGATTAAAATAGCATCATCATGTGCCGCATTGCGCTTGATGCCTGCTTTTACTATTGATTCCATTTATCCAACGACCTTGCTGCCAGTCAATGGAGCGCCCTAGGCGCAACAGGTCTAGAAATCCCTACAGGGAGTTAGAATACGGTTCGAGTTGGATTGAGGCAGATTTTCCGCGCGAGTTGGAGGGTGGGCGAGACTGGCACCGTGTGAATCCCACCGTAGTCGCGCGGTGGCCAATTCCCTTTGCGAAGCCGGCCCGTGGTCTGCTTTCCGTCTACGCAACGGAGAGGACCTATCGCTGGACCCAGCTACTCGCGCTTGCCCGGGCAGTCCGGGATGACATAGAGCAGGTGACTTCACTCCACGAGCTATGCCCGCCTGTGTTCGAAGCGATGCCAACGGGATCACCACTCAACCTGTACTTCCGGCTGGATGGGGCGTCCTAGGGGGGGGTCCTCGGAATGCTGAGGCGTATGCGATTTGGGCCTACTCGAGAGTGCCAGAGTTCATTTACCTGTGTCTCAGGGAGATGAGTCGTTGGCACGGGACTTCCTAGCACGAGTTCAAGGTAGTGGTTCTCAGTTCAGATATTTTTACCCCGTCGACGCGATAGGAGTTCCACTTGAGGCTAGTGTTCAAGCATCGGCACCACATGTTCGCAAGTATGGCGGACGTGAGGTCAAGGGCCCGAGCTATCATCAGACAGGCCTGCCAGGATATCAGTGACAAACATTGGCCAAATCTCCTTAATCAGGCCGCGTATACTCACAACGACACTCCTTCCCGACCTGGCCGCAGAAGGGTCAACTTCCCAAGGTCCGTGCTCAACACCTTGCTAGGAGGTGAAACGGCGTTGCCTCACGGGCCGCTTGGGCAAACATTTTCGATCCTGACTAATTGCAGGCACTGTGGCATGCATGTGTTGTGATTCTATGGACCGCTACGCCTTACACCCGACAACACCATGACTTCGGAGGGCACTTGGTGCGGCGACGCCGTGCTGAACTGGTCTGGCTGCGAGATGCAGACAGGCAGCCGACACCGCTGCACGGATCATGGACCAGGTGCTTTCTCGCGGCCTGTGGACCCCGACCTGGTCCTCTTGCACAGGAGGTTTCCAATCGGTGAGATCGCGATCAAGCTGGTGGAAGCCCCCGATGCTGTTATGCCCGCCATCTGTCCAAGGTGTGCCACTCCTGCACCCTATCCATTTGTGTGGACTAGTATGCAGGTAGACAATGAAACTCCTCCTTACTCCAACATCGCGGCTCGATCTACCCGACAGAATCGTGCCCGACAAGAGTGCTTGCATTTGGGGGTGTGGGGGAAGCCCTTGTTCCACAAGCTGTCGTACTTCAATGTGTTCCTCCCCTTGACAAGTGTGACAACGCATTTCACATGTTACCTTCCTCGTTCAGTCTGACAGCAAAACATGTGTTTGGCATGACTGGGTATTTGGCTAGCCTGTGTTGATCATAACACGTGTCTGTTGCTATCGCGACACATGCCACCAGACACCCGACCACGTGCAGTCCCTGCAAATTCTTCCGCTTTGGTGCCGCACACATCTTCTTTCTTGGACTCCTCAAGGACTTTAGGAAATAGTGGTTGCCCGGGCCTCGTGCCAAGCGTGTCGGGGCTGCCGCAAGATTCGTACTCCGTGTGGCGGAAGATCACGGCCAGAGGCGTGGAAGTGGGCTTGCGGCAGACGGAGCTGATCAAAACACCCTATCGAGACATTGTTCAGAGAGCACCCCCTTTTTAGCGTTCACCTGCTCACCTGTACAAGAGCCTGTTACACGTACTTCATGCTGGCACACATTTGACTCCATCATCAAGGGCATGCGGTGTACACACTCGGCTGCTGGCACCGCGGCAATCTTGTTATGGAGGACTAGACGACATTCACCGAGACGTGGAGTACTTTCTTGTTACACGACCTGCCGTGGGACCGTACCAACGCAGAGCAACGCTATGTTCAAGCCCAATTCGAGGCCCTGTGGGCAGACTTGCGGGCGGGTTGCCTTTACTTCATGAGATTCATGAAAGGCCGGCATACTTGGGAGAGGATACTCACGGCTCAAAAGCATATGCTGGCTTACGGCAAGAGGGCCCAACAGGTATGTTCCCAATTGTGAAGTCACTGCCTCGTCTAGCCTTCACTTGAGCCGCAATTTATGTCGCGTTTGCCTCGGGAAGGCCATCGCTTTATGACATCCGGGCATCGCCGTGCAGATCTTCGGAGGTCAAGTCCTAACCATGTTCAAGCTTCACTTGGCGGCCGTACATGTTCCGGATCAAGTTCGGGCCTGCGGCTTGGCCTTCTTCTGTCTTGAGTATTGGATAGGAATTAGGGGTTAGGGGTTAGGAATAGAGTGACTCGTCCAGTTCTTCAAGCGGCTGATCAAGTACCGCTCAACGTCTTGTGCGGAGAGGATCTTTGTCAACGATCCCCTCATGCGGCGGGCGTGTGATCGCTTGGTGCAAGAGTATGGTGCCGAAGCGATTCTTTGGCTGTCAGCTGCCATTGCAGATGCCAAACGCCGCATTCGAGAGGGGAAGCGCATCCGTCGACTTGCACCACCGCCAGGTCCAGAGGGGCATCAGGCCGCCGCGCCAGCTGCCCCCCTGTGGCAGGGCCCTTCTGTGGCCCAACGATGCTAGGCGCCGCAAAGTAAGTACCTGCTTGTCTGCTGCGGAACGGCTGGAGGTCTGGCCGGCACCGTTCGGGCCTCAGAGGCACCTCTGGGGTCTCCCCTACTTCATCCGCGTAGAGAACGAGGACTTTGCCAATCCCGGGTGGCCCACCCATCTCAATTTGACAGGTTTTGCTCAGCGCGATGCCGTCGCATCTTCGCTTGGAGTTGGCGCGGAAGAGGAGGAGAACATACTAGTCCGTATCCGCTTGCGCAAGTACTTGCAAACATGTCTGGCAGCTGGTGAGAACGTTGCATGTATACAGTACACCTCGTAGAAGGTGAAGGACAACACTTAGTTCCTGATAGAGTATGTCAAGGGCGCCGATCGCTTGTTGTACGGGGGCTAGTTCAAGTATTTTGTAGACGTGACCTATGAGAAGTACAATTCCGTTAATATTCGGGATGATGTTGGCAGTGATTCAGCGGACTGCATTTGTGCGGCGGTTTGCAAGTTGTACCATGCGGTACACGTGGCGTCGCCGGGGGCCAGGGCACCCGGCCTTGAATTGGGTCGTCTGCCAAAATTGTATAGGGTGGTGTCAATGCGACCACATTCGGGCAACCGCTGCTTTGCCAGTTGCTGGTTGGTTGACCTGCGGTCAGTGACACTAACCCTTGTTGTATTTCATTGGACCGCGGCCTAGGGCCTGTGGGATCCTGTGCATGCCGTAGACATGCGGAGGGGTTGGTGCTGTCACATACCTTGCTGTCTAGTTATCTGTCCGTGACAGCGCCTGTGCCTTCAGTTGGAGGTGAATACACGTGAGACTTTGAGAGTAGAGAAGAGTAATTACACTACGATCGGCAGAGCCTATATAAGCGTTCTCTAAAGGACTCACACGGATACGATCAGAATCATTGTCTGTTGGCATGCAATTTACATGCATTGCTCGTGCATGTGGTCCGCCATCAGTGCATGGCTGCCCCATAGCCACTCTAGATCAGCACTGTGTATCCATGCATACATGGTAACCGTAGTCCTGTGTATGCCACCATGCATGGTCACCGTAGTCCTGTGCATGGCTGGATCACGACAACCCTTGCGGCAACCGGTGAACGGAATGATGGGCACTTGTTCATGAAAGGGTATAAAGTTTCTGAAAATTGGGTAGTGTTCAGGGGTAGACCTGAAAAAGGTACGTATCAGTTGTCAAGCACCATGTCCTGTAACATGCGCATACATCGGTGGGTTCAACCCACACAAGCAAGCAAAGGCTTGGGTTCAACCCAAGCTTTTGTGCGGTTGACTGTGGCACTAGTTTGCATACGTCATCACCTATACAACCAATGACGCCACTATTGAACGGCGGTCGTTGTGTAGGTGCCACCGAGTATTTGCCCACAACAGCTAGACGGTGTTTCATGCGGCATGTACACCGTGTTGAACCTAGAGCACGTCCTAGAACGATGCGCGCCGGGCCTGCTCTGGGATACGAAGGCCGGCCGGCCGAACACTGACGTTCTTGGGGGGGCACCCAACCCTGCCCGAGCCCAGCCCAAAGCGTCGTTGAGCTTGCCGTGTGGGCCCCATGGTATGACGAACTGTGGGCATCGATCAATAATTTCCATAGCAAGACGCCTTTTGCGATCGCATGCGAGTCTAGACAAATCATGAATAGACAGTGTCAGTCCAAGATGCCTGTCTGATTAATGGTCAGGCTAATGTAGGCCTCTGCCCGAAGGTGCAGCATACAACATCTAACAGCTGTCCATAGCCGCTGTTTATCAGCCGATGCTACTGAAACCGTCACAACCTTCCCATACATTCGTTGAATATACATCTTGCCGATGTAGACTGTGTTTCAACGCTCGCAGCACCGCCCGGTACGCGTGTCGCCGCACGTTAGGTGGCTGGATGCCGCCGGTCACCCGAGCGACTGACACTCTCCAGAGCTCCTCCTTGCTCTTACTATTTATCTTTACTAGACCATCCGGAGGTGACCAGTGCGTACAACAGACCCCTTGCCAGCGGTGGCCAACATTGTTGCGTGGACGCGGAGACTGTCAGCTGCTTTGCATCCTCTATGCAAGCGGTCAGGTGTTTCGCATCCCAAATATCTAATTATTGTGTTCCTTTCTAGTAAGGTGCTGCTGCTGATGTCATTTGTCGATCCGGTACCGCCACTCGTGTTAACCGTAGTTGAGCGGCACGCGACCAGTCTCTTCCGCGCCCGAAGGACTTGACGACTCTCATATCTAGAACCCTTTTGGTTTGAAATGGGATAGTCGGGGGTGCGCCAAAGCGCCAAGCTAGTCAGGCTTGAGATGTGTTATCCGACTTGCTAGTGCGCTATCGAGCCTTCGGCCCAGCGCTTGTCAAGCGTTACCTGTCGACAATGCCTCTTACGAGTACAAGCACATGCTATCTAGCATGCAATTTCTCCTCCATTGGAGCCTAGTCCAGGCGTCAGGCGGGCGGCATACTGATTAACATCGGCGAGGCGCTGCGTAGGCTTGGCGGTCCGAACATACCGCCCCCTTTGATTGCGCAGCATGAACAGGTTCGAACGTGACGTCATGTATGACGGCCCCGTCTTCCGCACCAGCGGACGGACCGATGTCGTCCCGGTTACGTCACCCACGGAACACCATGCGCGTGACGTCATCGACTTGCGAGCCGCCTTGTCGGAGGCTGAGATAACGTAACCCTAATGTCCCTATTCGCGTCACCGTCTCAGTGCGTGACGGTGCAATGCCGTCATGCCAAGACTATCGTCATTGTGTGACGTCCCCAGGCCCCCCCCGGACCATGAGGACTTGTCAATGACGGTGCCTTGATGGCACCTCAGCGTCCTCGTGACATCATCATTACAAGCTTTTGCGAGGACCCGGTGAGGACGTCCTCGTATGACTAGCAGCATTGTAGTGTCATAAATATATGCTTCCGTTTTTTTCTTTACATGCACTTCACACATCTTCTTCATAGGTTGTAATTTTATTTCATATTTCCGACAGTTCCACGAGTAACGGAGCAAGTCAAGATAATAATTATTTATCCAAGGCTGCGAGCTGTGAAAATGCTTGCAACATGTTGCTAGGCCCTCAATTATCACATAAACCGAAGTGATCAGAAAATGTAAAGAACGCCTCGAACGCTTCAAGCGGTGTAATTACTTTTACAACCACCCGCATGGTTAACATTGTGCACACGGATGCCGTCTTGGCCTTTAAGATCGATATCGGTGCAATCATACGACAAAATGCGGCATGGCGGGTACATGCCAAGGCTTGGTGCGCACTCGTCGGCATCTGGGGTTATCTGATCAAGCTTGTAGTGCCGCCACTCATTCAATTCCGTACATATGTGCATTGCAACAGAGGCTTGCATATCCACCGTGCGCATTCGGATGGCTTGCATCATCTAATGTCACATTTTGTCAATTCATCACGAGCTTGGGCCTACCTGTAGCATGTTCGGGAGAGCGCAGCGGCGACTATGGTTGCCATTAACATGCATATGTTCCTGCACGTGTTTAGAATATGCCCATTAGGGGTTAGGATCGTCGGCTGGTGTTGGCGTCGCGATGCGCACGTCACTTGCACCCGCCAGCTCAGCATCGACGGGGACAGCCTGGGAAAAGCGTTCAATCACAGAAGAGGTTGCTGCCGCGAGCTGCGATGCTTGCGTGTGTGACGCGGTCTGTGTGGTCGAGGGGCAACACTCGGGGGCGATGGCAAATTGGTCCCGCTCTTATGCGGGATCGTAGGATAACAGCGTCCGCGCTTAGGCACGCGCGACTTCGTCGCACTTGCTGCACACCTCAGCCGTGAATTGCAAGGGGATGAGGTCCTAGCAGCCCGTGCAGAAGAACGGGTGTCAGCTGTGAGATTTCCGCACGAGGGACTTGGAGCGGTGGGTCATGCATATCAAGCTGCCATGCCCGGCATATTTGTGACGGTACATAGTCGAGCTATGCATCCGTCCAAAAAAAAAGCTTTACGTGGACTACGTCGCAATATTCCCGTGTATGCGACGCTCCCACATGCTATACGTGCCGACATGCGGCTCCCTTGAAACGTTAACAAGCATCTCGATTTTCAGCTTGTCCGCGATGGCCAGTGGTCCGTTCGACAATGGCGTGGAGCGCTTTTGCGATACGCGGAATGCTCGAATGACTTCGGCGCATACTGGCTCCTGGCAGCATCCCGGCCTTCCATATCAGCTTGCAGCCGCTCGAGCACAGACCGTCCGGAACGCAGCCGCTACAGTCTGGCGAACACGACAGCCCTTAAAGCACCTCACAAGGGATGCCTCGCCGGACGGCACTCGCGGGACAGCGTCTGCTTCACATGCGTGCTGCAAACGTTGGCTTTATCGTAGCTCCGAATGCACGTGCAACCGCGCACACGGCACTGCTCCTCCAGGCCCTCGTGCAACATAAGCCGCATCCGCTCGGTGTTAGGCGCTAAAAGAGAGCTTCGTTAAAAATGAGCTTTGCGCGCTTCTGCACGGCGCATGAGGCAGTGCGCCCAGTCGCACCAAGCTAAACAGTGGGGCTCGCTGCAGGATCTGCCAGCTGCACCTTCTTGTTGCACCGCTTCACGCAAACGCGGAACTTCTTCCCCATCCACCCCGTCGTCAGCTTACACATCTGGCAAACCTTGCACCATCACTTTGCATACTTGCAAGTGCGCTGCCCGTGTGAAACGATCGATGCGTCTTGATGCTTTTTTGCACCCGCCTGACATGTGCCACTTACGGATTTGATTTCCGCTTAGTGGCACCGTCCCGGTGCACAACCGCACGGCACATACACATTGCGTATCTGTCCGACCCCCAACCTAGCCATGTCGGGAATTTGAACAGTGGCACGTATTTCCCTGGGCCTTCCCTAGGTCATGCCTTGGGGATGTGCAGCGGACGGCGTAAACAGCTTGCAATTAAATGGAGATCTGTTACAAGCGCGTCCGGCGTCGCTGCGTGCGGCCGGCCCCTCATGCTGGACCGGCGCTCGGTGCAGCGATGCACGCAAGCAGTCGGGGTCAAAGTGCCCACTCACAAAACGTGCAAGCACTTTGTTACAACTCAGTTTCGAAGACTGTCATCTAATTAGCGGTAGCGTCTACACCAAGGTCTCCCAGGAAGGGTGGGCAAGTAGGGTGGGTTTGGCTCAGATCGTGGTAACCATCATTGGATGGCCTTTTTGCGATCTGACGGGCTTCAGTAATAGCATGAGTCACTGCGATTGCTATAAAAAGGTTCCTAAAAAAAAAATTTTTTTTTTAGTATGCACGAAGCTGTGAGCGCTTTAGTGTGCAGTGACTACACAGTTGTAGCTGCTGAGCCGGCTCAGACTACCATTTGATGCGCAATCTCAGACAATAGCATATATAGTTAGATTATATTGATCCCTGCTGCAAGCATGCTCGTATAAGTGCTAGCAAAGCCTGCGCCAGACAACCACCGAGATGGTAATGCTGTGCACTAGTGAACCAGCGGAAGGCTGCTGCCGACCGATCACACAGCCAAGCACTCAAGAATTTTTTTGGCACTATTATACATATACACTGCATAGCGTAGTTTGTGCGTCATTCATTGCGATGAATGCTCTAAACGGCAGTTTCTCTGTGACGAGGCGGTACCAACACATCATGCGAGATGGGCTGCATTGCGTGTTTGACAAAATCCTCTAGACACAGTAGTATAGCATTTTACGTATATCTTGTATGTCGTCAAAGAGTTGAGGCCAGCGGTGCTTTGTTAGTAGGGGTAGCCTAGTGAGGGCCAGGGCCTATCTAGGCTGTGCTTCCGGAACCAGTTCAAACGTGCATTGTGTCATACTATACGCTGCGTATGTGCTGTATTGATGCAGGCCTGTCGCCGATTAGGTAATACAAATGGCATAATAAACGGCCTGCACACCGAGCGCGTACATCTATAGTTCGAGTATTATCTGAGGAGTGCGGCAAATAATAGAGTGCGGCAAATAAATATCTCTACTCAGCGGGCCGACCAGTACTGAGGAGCGACGGACCTGCGGTAGCAACGAGCGCACTGCACGAGACAAGAGAAGATGGCCCATGTGAGACAACTCAAACAAGGCACCTCCGGGCTCTTGGGCGGGGGGCCTTTGAATGAGTGCTCGAGTGGGGACGGCTGTAGTGGGGTGGCTATTGTAAGGGGTCGGCGGTGGCCGGGGTTGCTTGGGTGGGCGGTAGTACGCAGTGTTGCGGGGGTTGTGGGCGGCTGTGGCATGGGTGCCGTGGTGGTGGGGTGCGGGAGTGTGCATGTGTGTGGATGCGTGGGTGTGGCTGAGTTGGCTGTGTTGGCTGTGTCGGTTCGTTGTGGCTTTTCATCAGAGACAATTGCTGCTTGTTGATGTTATCTGCTTTCCTGCTGTTGCCCTCGCTGCCGGGCTGTTGCGGTCATCTCCATGTAACATGTACCGTAATGAATGTTAATGAATCTTATTGCTTGTGTACGTCAAGTCAAGGTGACACTCAAAACGCCGATCGATCAATCCTCAATCCTCATTACATCATGCAGTTACCTGCCTAGGTATTGAATTAGCAATGCATCCACCTGCACTTTCTTGGAGCGCTTGAACCAAGCCTCTACGCATCGCGCACAACACCACCTCGACATTACAAAGCCGGTCAACGGAACGTAACCCGTGCAAAGCTCGCATAGGTGGGTGCCGCACACACCTCCCTCTACCTCCTTCTCGCTGAACCCCCTGAAGGGGATCTTCCCCTTGTTCGTCATTTCCGAGACGGCACTACTCTCATCGTCCTTCAACAACCTCCCCGCACTCCGAAGAAGATTGGTGTCCTCCGCTGACATCTGCAGGGTCATCGCGTGTGACTTGATGTCCTGCAAAAGTTCGCCGATCTGCCCGTGCACCCGGTCCAGCGTGGCTTTCACTTTCCGAGGCCTTGCGATGAGCGCGTCAGAGCGTGCGATTTTAGCCGCTTCACGCTCAAGCTCAAACTGTGAGCAGCTGCCCAGCTGCGTTCCGCGGCTGTCCTCTCGGGCAAGCATCTTGACCGGCATGTGGTTATACGCCACGTTGGCGCTCATGCCGCCGCACCCCCACTGCAACCGCGTGTCGGTGTTGATGATGTCGCTGTCGCACTGCATCACCATCTCGAAGCAAGCGTCGCCGCTCAAATGCTCCGGCAGCTCGTCCGCCACCAGCGTGTTGGCGGACACGGCGCCACGCCTCCAGTTGCGCCAATGCTTGAATACATTGAGACCCGGTGCGCGCTCTAATGCGATGCCAAGTGCGTTGCGAACATGGTCCCGCTGCGCCAGCCACTGCTTGGTGTTGCCGTCGAACATATATGCGTTCGTAGCCGAGCTAAAAAACGTCGACCAAGCGCAACAGGCACTGCAAACTTCCCGACTTCTGCTTACTGGCCTTGTTGAAGCTCTTGACGGCCTGCATTGGTCAGCATTGTTGTTTTTGTTGTCGACCGTTCGACGGTTCGACCGTTCGTCCTGCGTCGCCCGGCCGGGTACACACGCGTGCAGACACAATTCATGTTCAGACGACGCAGGTGCGAGAACCGCTGGAAGCAGCCAGACAAATACCAAACCCAACCAAGTGGCATCATAAACACCTTCTTGCCCTCATCCAGGGCGACCCAGAACTCTCGCCGCTCGCTTGGGTACTTCGCAGGAGTCTTAGACACGGGGGGCGCCACATTGACCATGGTGTTGCCGCTCTTGCTTGTCGTGTCGAACTGCACGCGCATGTTGACGGCCGTCTGTTGCTGCTCCTATAGGTGCACGTCGAAGAAATGATGCAGGCCAAAGGCCAAAGTAGATGTAGCGCGAGTTGATGCCGGACGCCTGGTAGCTCAGTAGGCGGCACATGTTACCCCACGCATGCCGCGACATTTCCGGCGGCGCTTGCTCGAGCACCTGTTCGGGCCTGCAGCGCCCAGGTAGGGGGGCCATGTCATCATCGTCGCCGTCGCCTGACCCACGCGACCATATAGAGGGGCAGCAAAAATATTCCGCACCCTCTTGCATGGCAAATGGCTTGCTTGCTAGGTGTGCCTCGCAAAAGCAGTGCCAGAACGCCGCCGCCACCTCTTCCTCGGCGCGCGGCACGTGCGCGAGCAGCGCCATCACCAGCTTGTCCGCCGTGGCGGCGCTAAGGGTGTCACCGATAGGCATGACTTTGGGTAGCTCGCCCTCCCGTCACATGCACACAGCGGGCGGCTTTCACCAGGTCCACCTACATCATAATGGCCGCGGTTACATGCAACTCATCCCTGGTATGCATATTGTACATGACCACCCCTCCTCCTTTTTGGTGTCCTCCGATGGCGTCAAACCGTAAACCTGATCCCATGCGCGGGATGATGCTCTGACCGCCTCCCCACCGCGCTGCCGCTTGCACACCCCGGAGCTCACTTGCGGCAGGCGGGGGTGCGTGCTCCGACGAGGTGTACCGCCTTCACGGCGCATGGCTCTGTGAAGGGCTTGCGCGTGGGCACCAGGGCATGCAAAAATTGGCGCGATGTACGGCCCTGTACGCTTTGACATCGCACACGCCGAACCACGGCTCGTTATGGACAAACATGATGGATGTCCACAGTTCGTCATGCCGTGGGGCTCCGCGCGGCAAGCTCAACGACGCTTTGGTGGGCTGGGCTCGGGCAGGGTTAGCTGCCCCCCGGAACGTCAACGTTCGGTTGGCTGGCGTTCGTTTCCCAGAGCAGACCCGGCGCGCACTGTTCTAGGACACGCTCTGGATTCAGCATGGTGTACATGCCGCACGAAACGGCGTCCGGCTGTTGTGGGCAAATACTCGGTGGCACCTACACAACGACCGCCGTTCAATAGTGCCGTTCAATAGTGGCGTCATTGGTCGTATAGGTGACGTCGTATGCAAAGTAGTGCCACAGTGCCACAGTGCCGATCATGAGATAATGTACATCCCTGTTGACCCATCCGTGGGTCTGGGATATACACTGTGACCGGAAGTACACCGCCCATATCTTCACCGCCTCCTTGATCGTGTCTACTGCGGTGTTCAGCAGAAATGCCATCGTCCAGATTTACTTCCCTGCTACGACGTTCGTGTCATGCTTCGCGTACCTCAGACTGTCCACATGCAGGATGATGGTGTGTTGTCCGGCCGACCTCATCCTGTCGAGCTCACCCTCGGTAGTGTCTAGCCATTGCCGCACTCTGTCTGCACCGACGATCTTGGGATCACGCGGATACGCCTCGGAGGTAAGTCTTGGCATGTACCCTGAGTCCGGAATGGCACTACATCGACAGTGCAACATCATCTCTGTATTTGAACGAATGCATCACTATATGTTTGATGAATGGCGGTACATCCCACATTCATTGCATATGCACTAAAATGAGTTTTGCTAGTGCAATTACACCAAGTTATCGTGGCCATAATGTGGACGAATCCAAAAGTAATGCAAGCTCTTACATCATGGAGCACATTTGCTAACGGCAATTTTCTTTGCCGATTGCAACTCTGACACCCACTCCTTATACTCTTTAGTACTGAGCGACCGCCCCCCCGGATATGAATTGACATCATCATGGATTGGGAAGTCGACACTCTTGCCAAACCTACCCTTACAATCTTGCACCCATTCTTTAGCTGCTCGTAGTGCATCTTGCACCACATTCCGGTCCGCGTGAGCTTCTTCACTTGAAACATTTTTCTTAGCCTCCGGATGCGCTCGGATGGCTGGCGATGACAGAAAGACCTTCCACCGCTGGTTAGGCTCTATGGTGGAATCAAGCCTGGTTCGGTTGAAGTTCCTGTCCCAGTTTAGGTTGGACATCAGGCGGCCATCCGGTAGGAGTAGGTCCTTGCATGCCACAGTGTCTGCAATTGGATAGGATCGGGAAAGTGTGCCCCAGCGGCCCATGAGGCAACGCCGTTTCACATGCCGGCAAGGTGGCAAGCACGGACCAAGCACGGACCTTGGGAAGTATCGATGAAGAAAGGTCGTTGCCCAGTCCGTCCTGAAGACTGCTTGCACATATGCTGTGCCCATATAGCCAGAGGCGGGTCCATACGCTTCGCGTTCACCCACCTCGACAGTACGAACGGCCAGTAGATGACAACTTCTGATTTGCAGACTTTACCGTCATCAGAGCAAAATGTGGAGACAGTTTCTAGTCGTGCGCGGGTAGTATCAGTAGAACCAAGCTCCAGTGAGAAGGTAAGTACACGGGGTGGACGACGACGTGAAGGCTCCACCCTCCGCCAGCAAACATGTTTACCGTCATGTCCCACTTCGTTATCCCTCGGCAGCATCCCTTAGACTCGAGTTGCTCCCAGCGGTAATACGGTAATGCAACTGACAAAGCCGCTACACGGGTCCACGAAGGTATACCGCCTGTCGCGCCATGCTCGTCTCAGCGCTATGACGGCCATATACTCCATGGGTCCCATGGATCCCATGGGTCGGGTGTGTGCTGACGTGCCGTTTCCAGCGCTTGGAAATGCACCATCCACGCCGAAAACAGAATCCACGCCGAAAACGTGTTGATTCGGACCGTGTTCCCTAGCGTCACGCCCGCTGTGTGCATTGTATGGTACTCTCCCTAATGATGCGTTGGAACGTGCCCTAATGATGAATCCGCTCCGGCAGCTCTGTAGAACTCGGCCTTATCTTCAACATGACATCATAGAGCCTGACCAGCGGTGGATGTGTAAGGTTTTTCTGTCATGCTTGAACACCAAGCCTCATGCTTGAACATTATAAGGTTGGGATTACCTCGAACTCGTGCGAGGAAGGAAGTCCCGTGCCAACGACTCATCTCCCTGACACGAACGCAGGTACTTTTCGGCCCAAAGCGCATACGCATCAGCTTTCCGAAGACTCCCACCATGGGACGACTCATACAGCCGGAAGTACAGGTTTAGTGGTGATCCCTTTGGCATGGCTTATGGCTTGAAATACAGGCGGGCATGGCTCGCAAGTCGTCCTCCTAAGTTCCGTACAAACGGTTCATCTCCCCCATGCACAGGTCTATGAAAAACCTGACACCGTGCATGACCCAGGCTTAGCCTCATGCTTGAACACTACAGAGTCGACAGCGGCAAGCTCCTCCCCCGTCTCATCGACTCTCCCCCACAACACGAAGTACAAGTGCAGCGGGGAGGCCGTGGGCAGGACTTCGTACATCGGAGGTCGGCTCCAGGACGATGGGTGCTTCGAGGCGTGCAGCGTAGGGGCATACAGCGCCTCGCCGACGTCTACAAGCCTGACCCAGGTGTATTGCCTGTTTAGACGTACTCCATTGTCCACTATGCTGCTTGATCCGCCTAATCGGACTGTAATCGCGACAGGAATGGGCCACAAGCCGACCACGATCGGATTCACGCTGTCGAGGCAATCACCGCGTGCAAGCTCGCGCGGGAAGGACGTCTCGGTCCACAAGACCTCGTAATCTACATCAGTTGAGATAAACGACGTATGGCTAAGGCCATGGGTGAAGCCACAATCCTGTCTGAGGCAATTCCTCTAGCTTGCGCTTGCATTGCATCGCCGATGTGGGCCGGGCAGGGGGTTGGGCCTGGCGCTTCGACCACGGTCCCCCACATTTGTCGCCGGCCGCTGGCCGGGAGCTCACATACATTGGGCTGCGGCATATGGCCATCACCCTGTTGAACACTATCGGCGACACGGCGGGCTGTGCCTAACACCCTACTGGGCCCCGCCACAGCAGCATCAGACACCACCCATGCACCACCGCCCTCCACCACTGAGGGTCGCCTTCCCGGTTCCTTCCCGGTTCAACACAAACTGCCTCACGATCGTTGCAATACCATCTGCCTTGCCATAGTGTTCAGCTGCACATCAAGCTCTTGCGTGCCCCTCAGGCCGCCGCCGTTGCCTGAGTTGCTGGCAGCGCTCATATTGTGGCGCTCATATTGTGGTTTGATGAACCGTAGCGAGTAGTGAGTGTCGGTCCTGCCCACGCTTCGCCGCGCCCCACCCTTTGAGCACCCTGCCCCATTCCCACCCGGTTCATCCTCCGCACGCGGCTGCTTCGTTCCTCGGGCCACGTGACCCGCCGGTCGCACACATTCCCATTCCCAGTCCATGCCATCATCGCTGGCAAAATCGTCACCTCGATCTGCATCCCAGCCTTCGGCTCTGAGGATGCGCCCGTCTGGCACGCACTGCAGAGAACGGGCCACTGCGTCTGCCCTGGTATGGTCGGGCTGTGCATGACATCTCTGTGGGTGGGCACATACCTGTAACCCGGCTCAGGCAACCATGCTAACGCGGCCATAGTGACAAACGCCGCCGTGGACCCGTGCACGCTGCCCGAAACACGGCTGTGGTTGTCGGCGCTGGCTCGGAGGCATGCGAGCACATGCCTCGTCGCGGCACAGGCGGCGACCTTGCTGACGGGCTGCGCCTCGACCACCTCGTGCGCCCACGGCGCGCTCCCACCCCACACGCCCAATGTCGCTTGCAGCAGCATGTCCACGCCGGACACGCCGTCCCGGTCGAGTACCGGGAAGATGCCCGTGCCGTGCATGACCTCGCCCACCGCGCGGGACATCCGCATCGCCCAGTCTGCGTAATGCAGAAACCACTTCAGAGCCTGCACGCCCACGTTCTGTCCTGGTGTATCAACCCACATGGCCGCTGCAGTCTACCATAGGAACCACGTGCACGATTCAAACATCATCGCCTTGCCTGCACCGCCTCCGCGGGCTACCCTTTGCTGTGCACAGGATGGATACACCTCCGCCCGCAACCATCTTAGTGGTATACGATGGTCACCATCTTGTTGGTATACGATGGCATATGCACCATCTTATCGGTATACGATGGTCACCATCTTGTTGGTATACGATGACCAGTGCACCATCTGATTGGTATACGATGGTCACCATCTTGCTGGTATACGAAGGCATGTGCACCATCTTATTGGTATACGATGGTCACAATCTTGTTGGTATAGAAGAAGAACCATAGAAGAAGAACCAGTGGCAGATGGGCTTTGGGGAGCCGGCGCGCTCCCGCCAGCTTGACTTGAGAAGGTCAGAAAAAAGTGACCTACTCGATGCATGGGCCCAATGCCCCCCAGTCACAGGCCAAGCTCTTATCCAGCGTGGATTAGGTGTCTTTATATATGGAAATATGTGGTGTACAGTGGCAGATGGGCTTTGGGGAGCAGGCGCGCTCCCGCCATCTCAGTTGGAGAAGGTCAGAAAAAAGTAACCTACTCGATGCATGGGCCCATCAGTTAGGGGTTAGGGGTTAGGGGTTAGGGGTTAGGGGTTAGGGGTTAGGGGTTAGGGGTTAGGGGTTAGGGGTTAGGGGTTAGGGGTTAGGGGTTAGGGGTTAGGGTTAGGGGTTAGGGGTTAGGGGTTAGGGTTGGGGTTAGGGTTAGGGGTTAGGGGTTAGGGGTTAGGGGTTAGGGTTAGGGGTTAGGGGTTAGGGGTTAGGGTTAGGGGTTAGGGGTTAGGGGTTAGGGGTTAGGGGTTAGGGGTTAGGGGTTAGGGGTTAGGGGTTAGGGGTTAGGGGTTAGGGGTTAGGGGTTAGGGGTTAGGGGTTGGGGTTAGGGGTTTAGGGGTTAGGGGTTAGGGGTTAGGGGTTAGGGGTTAGGGGTTAGGGGTTAGGGGTTAGGGGTTAGGGGTTAGGGTTAGGGGTTGGGGTTAGGGGTTAGGGGTTAGGGGTTAGGGGTTAGGGGTTAGGGTTAGGGGTTAGGGGTTAGGGGTTAGGGTTAGGGGTTAGGGGTTAGGGTAGGGTTAGGGGTTAGGGGTTAGGGGTTAGGGGTTAGGGTTAGGGGTTAGGGGTTAGGGGTTAGGGGTTAGGGGTTAGGGGTTAGGGGTTAGGGGTTAGGGGTTAGGGGTTAGGGGTTAGGGGTTTAGGGGTTAGGGGTTAGGGGTTAGGGGGTTAGGGGTTAGGGGTTAGGGGTTAGGGGTTAGGGGTTAGGGGTTAGGGGTTAGGGGTTAGGGGTTAGGGGTTAGGGGTTAGGGGTTAGGGGTTAGGGTTAGGGGTTAGGGTTAGGGGTTAGGGGTTAGGGGTTAGGGGTTAGGGGTTTAGGGGGTTAGGGGTTAGGGGTTTAGGGGTTAGGGGTTAGGGGTTAGGGGTTAGGTTAGGGGTTAGGGGTTAGGGGTTAGGGGTTAGGGGTTAGGGGTTAGGGGTTAGGGGTTAGGGGTTAGGGGTTAGGGGTTAGGGTTAGGGGTTAGGGGTTAGGGGTTAGGGGTTAGGGGTTAGGGGTTAGGGGTTAGGGGTTAGGGGTTAGGGGTTTAGGGGTTAGGGGTTAGGGGTTAGGGGTTAGGGGTGGTTAGGGGTTAGGGGTTAGGGGTTAGGGGTTAGGGGTTTAGGGGTTAGGGGTTAGGGGTTAGGGGTTAGGGGTTAGGGGGGTTAGGGGTTAGGGGTTAGGGTTAGGGGTTAGGGGTTAGGGGTTAGGGGTTAGGGTTAGGGGTTAGGGGTTAGGGGTTAGGGGTTAGGGGTTAGGGTTAGGGGTTAGGGGTTAGGGGTTAGGGGTTAGGGGTTAGGGGTTAGGGGTAGGGGTTAGGGGTTAGGGGTTAGGGGTTAGGGTTAGGGGTTAGGGGTTAGGGGTTAGGGTAGGGTTGGGGGTTAGGGTTAGGGGTTAGGGGTTAGGGGGTTAGGGGTTAGGGGTTAGGGTTAGGGGTTAGGGTTAGGGGTTAGGGGTTAGGGGTTAGGGTTAGGGGTAGGGGTTAGGGGTTAGGGGTTAGGGGTTAGGGGTTAGGGGTTAGGGGTTAGGGGTTAGGGGTTAGGGGTTAGGGGTTTAGGTTAGGGGTTAGGGTTAGGGGTTAGGGGTTAGGGTTAGGGTTAGGGGTTAGGGGTTAGGGGTAGGTTAGGGTTAGGGGTTAGGGTAGGGGTTAGGGTTAGGGGTTAGGGGTTAGGGGTTAGGGTTAGGGGTTAGGGGGTTAGGGGTTAGGGGTTAGGTGGTTAGGGTTAGGGGTTAGGGGTTTAGGGTTAGGGGTTAGGGGTTAGGGGTTAGGGGTTAGGGGTTAGGGGTTAGGGGTTAGGGGTTAGGGGTTAGGGGTTAGGGGTTAGGGGTTTAGGGGTAGGGGTTAGGGGTTAGGGGTTAGGGGTTAGGGGTTTAGGGGTTAGGGGTTAGGGGTTAGGGGTTAGGGGTTAGGGGTTAGGGGTTAGGGGTTAGGGGGTTAGGGGTTAGGGTTAGGGGTTAGGGGTTAGGGGTTAGGGGTTAGGGTTAGGGGTTAGGGTTAGGGGTTAGGGGTTAGGGGTTAGGGGTTAGGGGTTAGGGTTAGGGGTTAGGGGTTAGGGGTTAGGGGTAGGGGTTAGGGGTTAGGGGTTAGGGGTTAGGGGTTAGGGGTTAGGGGTTAGGGGTAGGGGTTAGGGTTAGGGGTTAGGGGTTAGGGGTTAGGGGTTAGGGG